>MU711959.1:51745-64613 GCA_026770625.1 Nicotiana glauca | reverse complement strand
AAAAAAACCCCCCCCCCCCCCCCTAGGGGAATTGAATTGTTTCATGCCTTATCAGCTTCGATTGGCGACTCTTGGGTTTCGCGCTTGGGGAATTTATATCTCTTATAAATAGAAAGGGAGCACCACTTGGTCGACACACTTCTTTGCCTTTGCTTGAAAGAAATCTGCGAATCTTCTTTTCTCCTGACACTCCGGATTTTTGATTTTCTCCGGTTAGCCAGAAACTTTCGTCTCAGTCTCTTCTTTTTTCTTCTATTTCTTTATTTTATCAAATTGATACAAATGGTTGATAATTTTTCCCGTGCTGACAATTTTGCCACAACTCCAGCATCGAAAAATGATATTCCTGCCCCTGGAGGGGTAGAAGTGCTAGAAGATGAGGGGTTCCCATCGGTGGCTGAGATCTTGCCTCGCCCTGGTAAGCCGTGGAATGATTTCCATAGTCTGCCGGGGAATAGCCGGAACCTGCTTCCTCTGTTATAATTAAGGAGGGGATTGCAGAGTTGAAGGCCAGATGGGGGATTCCTCACCACGTCGAAATGCTGCCGTCAGTGGGAGATGACATTATATATTTCGACCGCTCAGGATATTGCGCGTTATATGCTTATCCTTTTATTGCTGGTATACGCTTCCTCTTCCTCCATTGGTGGTAGATTTTTTCTATTTCTATGAGGTGTGTCCGACTCAGCTTTTGTGGTACTTGTATAAATTGTTCCTTATGTTTCTCAAGTTTGCGGAGCTTGCCGGTCGGGAGGTCACATTGAGGAACATGCTCAATCTCTTTGCTCCTCAACTGAGTTGTGGTACGATGATTCATATGCGCCACCGAGGGACGAAGAGTTTGGTGGTGAAGATATATGACATAGCTAACCGTCGTTTCTATGAGAACTATTTATATATGTGGACCGAGCACCTTGTGGCGGATCCTGCAGGGTTCCCCGAGAAGTGGAACTTCGCACGTAAATTTCTATACCTTTAGTCGTAGTGATGGTCGACCGATTTTCTTTGTGCGATAACATTATTTCTATTTTTGTAGCTGCAAGACTAACCCCCGCTCCTGTTGATGATATTCGCGAGTGGGTGAATGCCATCCTTCCGCATATTGCGGGGGTTCGCATGTGGTCGTCCTTCTATGAGAAATATGGACGCAAGCCTCTTACTGGTAAGTAACGTTAGTTTTGTTTTTCATTCTACTAGTCGATTTTGTTTCTCATACGGCTTTCATCGATGCCAGGGAGAGTGCGGAGGGCGAGGGATCCTCTACTAGCATTTCGTCAACTTGTATCGTTCGCTTGTCCTGCCTCAGTTCCTACTTCTCAACCTTCGTCGAGGGCTGCTTGAGTTGAGTCTCCGTCCGTGGCCGTGCGCTCGGAGGCTGCCCCTCGAACTGAGATCCTTACCCTTGCCACCTACCCAAAGGGGGTATCTTCCCGTACTGAAGAATGGGAGGGGCCATCAAAGAGGCGGCAAGTGAACTTTGAAACGGCTCCTTCGGCCATGCTACATTTAGAGGATGATCTTCCCTCGATGGGGTTCGAGGCAGGATTTGATGCTATTCTGCCTACAAAGATGGAGCTAGCTGTTGCGTCCGCCCTATTGACGGATATCTCGGCCACTAGATTGACCAACAACCTGCCGCAATGGGGGTTCAAAATCCTGAGGCCGTTGTTACTACTTTGGACGGCCCTTCATCATCCGGACCGGGTCGTGCTTCTTCTTTGGCCACAGAGAGGGGAAAAAGTGTTATTGTTGATGACCACGAATCTGAGTCTTATCTTGATCATGATGATGTCAGGATGTTCGAAGAGGGCTTTACCCATACGGCAGTACATGCGGAAGGCTCATCCCGCATACTTGAAATCCCATATCAGATATTAAACTCCTGGGGGATACGGAGGACCTGGTTCCACAATTTGACCTTTTGTGTTCTGCAGCAAAGAGTGAAGCTCTTTGGGAGGTGCGTGAGATGGATTTGCTGCATGAGGTGGCACTATGGGCCTAGGGGTAAGTTTTCTCTTCCTCTCTTGTGCTCTTTTCATCCTTTGTCGACCTTGGCCTTATTAAAAAAAAAATTCCATACGTACACGGTGGAGATTGAGAGTGCTCGTAGAGCTGATACTCGAGCCTAGATTTTTCTAACGATGTTGGAGAAATATCGGTTCTACCGCAACAAGTGCCGTGAAATGCACGAGCGGCTGAGGGCGAATGTAGGCGATTGATCCCTTGGAAAGGAACTGAAGAAGAGGGATTAGGAGCTGATGCATGCTATTCGGAGGAATAGCGAGCTGCAGGAGCAACTTTGTTAAAGGACGAAGAACTCGAGGTGGGCAAGGGAGTTGCCGCAGAGTGTGAGCACCTTCAAGCGAGGTTGCGGTCGATGCAGTCTAAGATGGATCAGAATGTCATCAGGGTCGAGGTGATGAGCGTGAAATGGATGGGAAAAATTGATGAGCTGTAGAGAAAGGTCATCAGACTGGAGAATATCGAGAACACCTGGTCAGCGGCTTTGGCGAAGGCGGCGGCTCTAGAGAACATTATCCGTGTCCTCCAATTTGAGCTAAAATTAGAAAAAGCGATGGCCAAGCTAAGGGAAGCGAGACTCGAGGAGCGAATTGGTGAGATTTACTGGGAAGCGTCGACCTTGGGGAATCGGGTCGCTGCTCTTGAGGCTGAAAAGAAGCAACTGTTGGCTCAAGTCGAGTCTTCTTATACCGCTATTCCCCATCATTTTCATGAAGAGTTTGTGGGAGGCGGGAAATATTTCCGAGGCTGCATATGAAAGAGCATAGGCGAAGGCACGAGAGGCTCATATTAACTGCGAATATGATCCGGCAACACTGGAGGCCGATGAAGGTGTTGATGATGGAGGGCTTCCTAAAGAGGGTGATGAGGAGGACGACGGTGATAAGGAGGACAGCGGTGATGACGCCGAGTGAAAGAATTATTATTTTTGTTGTTTTTTTATTTGTTGTTTATTGCACCTTTTTCTCTCTTTTTTTGGATTCCGTCGGTTTTAGCCTATGTAATATGCGGTTGTTTGAACAGTAGCTTTGTATTAAGAGGAGGTTTTCATTGTTGTGTGCCTCATGTTCTTTTTTACTTTGCGTAATTTTTTTACTTTGCCTCATGTAATTTCGTGTGGTGAATTCCTGATTCTCAAGGAATTCAATATCATATGGATTAAGTGGGATTTTGATGATGGCTTTTAGTTGTAGGGATGCTATTTTCAAACATGTGTCAAAGCATTATCTCGTCGCAGTTCGAGTGGTGTCGAGCTCTTTTCTCTAACCCGTCATGAGTCCCAATCCTCTTTGGCGATGGCTCGCGGCCTTAAGGGTGTTATTTCGAACTTTCTCAAATGTTAACCCGTCTTTGATCGATCGAGGTCGAACTCTTTTCTTTGGCGATGGCCCTTGGCCTTAAGGGTGTTTTTTCAAACTTATCGAAATGTTAACCTGTCGTTATTCGCTAGAAGTCGAACTCTTTTTTTGGCAATGGCCCTTGGACTTAAGGGTGTTATTTCGAACTTGTCGAACTGTTAACTCATCGTTGTTCGATCGAGGTCAAAATTGTATCTTTGGCGATGGCCCTTGGCCTTAAAGGTGTTATTCAAAATTGTCGAAATGTTAACCCGTCGTTGTTCGATCGAGGTCAAACTCTTCTCTTTGGAGATGGCCCTTGACCTTAAGGGTGTTATTTTAAAATTATTGAAATGTTAACCCATCGTTGTTCCAATCTTCTGGAGAGTTTTTGGTCCCTTCTGGGGGAGTCCCAGTTTTTGGCTCAACTCGTGTGTTTCCTAGGTGAGTCTAGTTGTTTAATTTGTGTGCATAGGGGAGTGCAATACAGGAGAGTACAGAACGATGATATCCTCTTAATGTTTGCTTTATGCGTGTATTCGGGTCTCCCCATTTTAAACTCCCTCTATTATTCGGCCTGGAGAGCTCGCCAGTGGGCGGGGCGATAGACTGTCCTCTGAGCTTTGTTGATGCCCCCTTATTGCTCGTTCAAGACCTTCCCGAGATAACCCGACATGGACAAAACTCGAGCGAGGGAAAGGGAGTACGACTGTATGAGACATCATTTTTCGGAGGATGATGTGTCTGATATGGGGGGTATTCAGTATATTTTGTAATGGTCCCTCTCCAGTTGGCATGTTTCTCTGCTCGCTCACCCATGTGGTGCTTGTGTTACTATTTAAGAGAACAACAGAAGGTGAACCAATATGAGATTTTCCTTACCTCGATCTGATGGGTCGATGAGCGAAGGTAGCCTCATAATGTTGTTCGCTCTCCCAGACGATTAAGTGGTTGATGGAATGGTGGTTTGTGGGTTTGACGGCCATGTTGGGCCTTCTTTTCTGCCTCTCTTTTTCTTTTGAACATGCCCTGGTTCTGCGTGGGTTGGGTTTGCCTTGGCTCGTTCGTGGATCATTCGGTTCGCGGGTTTTCCAATAAGATGCGCCCATCCGCCTTCAGGATTTGTGCAACCATCATTTTCTTCTTTTGTGAGTTTCGTGTGGACACCGATTGTAACTTCTACTTCTATGCAACATTAAGCTTTGGATTAGCGCGTGAGGTTTACTTACCACTTTCTTCAGTGGATGACTGTGGGTTTTGATTTGGAGGAGACTAGGAATTTTGACTAAGAAATCCCCACGGATGGGGCCGTTTGACCAAAAGAAATTGAAACCCTTTTTATTAAATCAATTAATGAAGATGAAGAGGTAAATCTTAGTCAAGCGTAATAAACTCCAGATATAAAAACAAACTAGAAAATGATGAATAAGATAAATAGGGGTGATCAATCTTCTTGATATTTTTTATTTCTTCTCTTACCAATCGGTGGAGATAATCGATTTACATCTGCTTGGGTAGGATCCCAGTTGGGTCGACAATAGCAGTCAGATTTTGAACAATACATCGTCTATCTCGAGCACCAAGAAATGACAATGTATTTAATGGGATATCACAAGAACTAAAATTATAATATGTTAATAATTATATTGAAAGTCCAAAGTAGTGATTGTCTCATAAGTCATAAGTACTCGCTTCTGGCGAAGGTAGCTCGCTCGTTAATTTTTGTTTCTAAGCATAAACTGTATTGTTTTGGCTTTCCTTTTTCTTCTTCAAAAGAGTATCTTAAAAGCCACTTAGAGCACAAAAACGAAGAAATTTTTTTAAAAGAATGAAAATGCAAACCTTCCCTTGGAAAAAAAGAGAATAAAATGGAGAATACGATTTTAGTCTTCAAAAACAACTTATGCGCTTCTCCTACAGTCTGTAACGACCCGACCAGTTATTTTGAGCTCTAGCGCGTCGTTCAGCAGTTTGAAGCCATAAGTAGCTTCATTTCAGGAGATATGACTTGTACACGTGGTCGGAGTTAAATTTCGGGAAGTTCGGAGTTGATTCGGAAAGAGAATTCTCATTTAGAAGCTTTAAGTTGTGAGAATTAACTAGGGTTGGATTTTTAAGTAAACGACCTCAGAATCGGGATCTGAAGGTTCCAGCAGGTTCGTATGATGATTTCGAACTTAGGCGTATGCTTGTGTTCGAAATTAACTGCGAATATGATCCGGCAACATATGAAAGAGCATAGGCGAAGGCACGAGAGGCTCATATTAACTGCGAATATGATCCGGCAACACTGGAGGCCGATGAAGGTGTTGATGATGGAGGGCTTCCTAAAGAGGGTGATGAGGAGGACGACGGTGATAAGGAGGACAGCGGTGATGACGCCGAGTGAAAGAATTATTATTTTTGTTGTTTTTTTATTTGTTGTTTATTGCACCTTTTTCTCTCTTTTTTTGGATTCCGTCGGTTTTAGCCTATGTAATATGCGGTTGTTTGAACAGTAGCTTTGTATTAAGAGGAGGTTTTCATTGTTGTGTGCCTCATGTTCTTTTTTACTTTGCGTAATTTTTTTACTTTGCCTCATGTAATTTCGTGTGGTGAATTCCTGATTCTCAAGGAATTCAATATCATATGGATTAAGTGGGATTTTGATGATGGCTTTTAGTTGTAGGGATGCTATTTTCAAACATGTGTCAAAGCATTATCTCGTCGCAGTTCGAGTGGTGTCGAGCTCTTTTCTCTAACCCGTCATGAGTCCCAATCCTCTTTGGCGATGGCTCGCGGCCTTAAGGGTGTTATTTCGAACTTTCTCAAATGTTAACCCGTCTTTGATCGATCGAGGTCGAACTCTTTTCTTTGGCGATGGCCCTTGGCCTTAAGGGTGTTTTTTCAAACTTATCGAAATGTTAACCTGTCGTTATTCGCTAGAAGTCGAACTCTTTTTTTGGCAATGGCCCTTGGACTTAAGGGTGTTATTTCGAACTTGTCGAACTGTTAACTCATCGTTGTTCGATCGAGGTCAAAATTGTATCTTTGGCGATGGCCCTTGGCCTTAAAGGTGTTATTCAAAATTGTCGAAATGTTAACCCGTCGTTGTTCGATCGAGGTCAAACTCTTCTCTTTGGAGATGGCCCTTGACCTTAAGGGTGTTATTTTAAAATTATTGAAATGTTAACCCATCGTTGTTCCAATCTTCTGGAGAGTTTTTGGTCCCTTCTGGGGGAGTCCCAGTTTTTGGCTCAACTCGTGTGTTTCCTAGGTGAGTCTAGTTGTTTAATTTGTGTGCATAGGGGAGTGCAATACAGGAGAGTACAGAACGATGATATCCTCTTAATGTTTGCTTTATGCGTGTATTCGGGTCTCCCCATTTTAAACTCCCTCTATTATTCGGCCTGGAGAGCTCGCCAGTGGGCGGGGCGATAGACTGTCCTCTGAGCTTTGTTGATGCCCCCTTATTGCTCGTTCAAGACCTTCCCGAGATAACCCGACATGGACAAAACTCGAGCGAGGGAAAGGGAGTACGACTGTATGAGACATCATTTTTCGGAGGATGATGTGTCTGATATGGGGGGTATTCAGTATATTTTGTAATGGTCCCTCTCCAGTTGGCATGTTTCTCTGCTCGCTCACCCATGTGGTGCTTGTGTTACTATTTAAGAGAACAACAGAAGGTGAACCAATATGAGATTTTCCTTACCTCGATCTGATGGGTCGATGAGCGAAGGTAGCCTCATAATGTTGTTCGCTCTCCCAGACGATTAAGTGGTTGATGGAATGGTGGTTTGTGGGTTTGACGGCCATGTTGGGCCTTCTTTTCTGCCTCTCTTTTTCTTTTGAACATGCCCTGGTTCTGCGTGGGTTGGGTTTGCCTTGGCTCGTTCGTGGATCATTCGGTTCGCGGGTTTTCCAATAAGATGCGCCCATCCGCCTTCAGGATTTGTGCAACCATCATTTTCTTCTTTTGTGAGTTTCGTGTGGACACCGATTGTAACTTCTACTTCTATGCAACATTAAGCTTTGGATTAGCGCGTGAGGTTTACTTACCACTTTCTTCAGTGGATGACTGTGGGTTTTGATTTGGAGGAGACTAGGAATTTTGACTAAGAAATCCCCACGGATGGGGCCGTTTGACCAAAAGAAATTGAAACCCTTTTTATTAAATCAATTAATGAAGATGAAGAGGTAAATCTTAGTCAAGCGTAATAAACTCCAGATATAAAAACAAACTAGAAAATGATGAATAAGATAAATAGGGGTGATCAATCTTCTTGATATTTTTTATTTCTTCTCTTACCAATCGGTGGAGATAATCGATTTACATCTGCTTGGGTAGGATCCCAGTTGGGTCGACAATAGCAGTCAGATTTTGAACAATACATCGTCTATCTCGAGCACCAAGAAATGACAATGTATTTAATGGGATATCACAAGAACTAAAATTATAATATGTTAATAATTATATTGAAAGTCCAAAGTAGTGATTGTCTCATAAGTCATAAGTACTCGCTTCTGGCGAAGGTAGCTCGCTCGTTAATTTTTGTTTCTAAGCATAAACTGTATTGTTTTGGCTTTCCTTTTTCTTCTTCAAAAGAGTATCTTAAAAGCCACTTAGAGCACAAAAACGAAGAAATTTTTTTAAAAGAATGAAAATGCAAACCTTCCCTTGGAAAAAAAGAGAATAAAATGGAGAATACGATTTTAGTCTTCAAAAACAACTTATGCGCTTCTCCTACAGTCTGTAACGACCCGACCAGTTATTTTGAGCTCTAGCGCGTCGTTCAGCAGTTTGAAGCCATAAGTAGCTTCATTTCAGGAGATATGACTTGTACACGTGGTCGGAGTTAAATTTCGGGAAGTTCGGAGTTGATTCGGAAAGAGAATTCTCATTTAGAAGCTTTAAGTTGTGAGAATTAACTAGGGTTGGATTTTTAAGTAAACGACCTCAGAATCGGGATCTGAAGGTTCCAGCAGGTTCGTATGATGATTTCGAACTTAGGCGTATGCTTGTGTCGGGTTTTAGATGACCCGGGAGCATTTTGGCGCCTATTGTGAAAGTTAGTATTTTGGAAGAAATTTCATAAGTTTGGCTCAAAGTGCATTTTAGTGTTATCGATGTTCATTTGAAATTCCGAGTCTGGGAGTAGCTCCGTATGGTGATTCTGGAGCTCGGAGTACAATCGAAAGTGAATTTGGAGGTCCGTAGGTCATTTTGGAGTAATTTAGCTAAAGATAGAAATTTGAAGGTTTTTTAGAAGTTTGACCGGAAAGCGGACTTTTTGATATTGGGGTCGGAATCTGATTCCGGAAGTTGGAGTAGGTCTGTAATATTGAATATGACTTGCTGCAAAATTTGAGGTCAATCGGGCGTGATTTGTTAGGTTTAATATCGAAAGTAGAAGTTTGAAATTCTAAAGTTCAGAAAGCTTGAATTGGAGTCCGATTCATGATTTTAGCGTTGTTTGATGTGATTTGAGGCCTCAAGCAAGTCCGTAATGTGTTTTGGGACTGGTTGGTATGATTGATTGGGGTCCCGGGGACTTGGGTGGATTGCGGGTGGTTAACAGATCGAAAATGAAATTTTTGGAAGGCTGAACTTGCTGGTTGTTATCATAACTGCACCTGCGAGAATTGGGCCGCAGAAGCGGCCAAAGAGCCACAAATGCGGTTTTGGACTGGAAGAGAAGGGACCGCATATGCGGTCATTTTTCCGCAGATGCGGGACCACACTTGCGGTGGAGAAGACGCAGAAGCGGAAAAAGGGCAGCCTGGGAAGGACCTCAAATGTGGTAGTAGGGCCGCACCTGCGGAACCGTAGAAGCGGTCGAGGGACCACAGGTGCGGAAAGTGCTGGAGGCAAAGAGGTGTTTTAAAAATTGGGATTTGGCTATTTTCTCTCATATTTTCTTGGCTTGGGCGATTTTTGGGAGAGCTTCAAGTGGGATTTTTCATCATCAACGATAAGGTAAGCTAATCCCATCCATCTTGAGTGAAATACATCGATTATGTATAGATTTTAGTATGTAAATGGGTAAAAATTTGGGGTTTTGGTAGAAAGACCTAGAAATTTATACTCTTGGAATTTGACCACGATTTCGGGTATGGAATTTAGAGAAAATTATATATTTGAGTTCGTGAAGCTCTGGGTAAATTTATTCTACGAAATTTTTTGAAATCCGGGCACGTGGCCCCGAGGGCATTTTCGTCAACCGTTCGATCGGGGATAGGAATTGTTATAAATTGGGTTGTAATGAATAAGTGAGTATATATTAATGGATTGGTATCATTATTGCCTACCATTGGAGCTTTGTTCATCGGTTCTAGTCTTCGAAAAAATGTGGAATGTCGGTTATGGATCTTCAGAGTGAGGTGAGTCTCATTTCTAATCTTTTAAGAGGGAATTGTTCCCATAGATGAATTAATTAGATATGTGCTCCTATTTATGGGGGCTACGTACGCACGAGGTTAAGAGAGACCGTGCGTAACTACTATTATGCTATTGTTCGGGTAGTATAGGACCAAAAAGCATTATTTGTAAACTTATTGGCGGGTTGAATTGCTTAAATCACATCGAATCAGTAAATGAGTTTTAAAAAGGATTAAACTTCATTTTTCTTAAGTCATTAAAGGAAAATTGGATTTTATTGGAATAAACATATTCCGATAAACTCTAAACTGGTTGTTTAACTATGTGTATAGATATGTGCTTGCGTCGCATTTATGATTCGCGAGCGGGATATTTGTTTATTTAGTGTTTATCGCATTTCATGTATGATGCGCGAGCGGGGTAATAGATGCATCTATGTTTCGCGTCGTTCGACCCTCGGCACTGCACAATTTATTTTCTGTTGGATCGGGTCGTACGCCTCGACATGATTTGTGCATGCTTATATTGCTTGCCTGATATTATTTGAGATTGATATTTGCTCTCCCCGACTTGCGATAATAGAAAACTAATGGATTATGAATCTGGGGACCTTCAGTATGAAAAGGAAGTTTTACTTGTTCGTGACTTATTTAAAATTACTGTCATTCTTAATAAATCCATGATTATTCGCATTAATAATATATTATTATTGGACCTCTAGTAAGTGTCAAAGTCGAACATCTCATCTCTACTTCTTCGAGATTAGACGGGATACTCATTGAGTGCACATTGT
This sequence comes from Nicotiana glauca, assembly GCA_026770625.1. NCBI lineage: Eukaryota > Viridiplantae > Streptophyta > Magnoliopsida > Solanales > Solanaceae > Nicotiana > Nicotiana glauca. The sequence continues at coordinate 54,100 of MU711959.1, read as the reverse complement.
TTTTGTGCTCATACTACACTTCTGTGCATTTTTATTGCACAGGCATATGCACCTCCAGTGGCCTAGTGGGCATAGTAGCATGGTTGGCACGGGGATTAGGTGAGTTGTATTTCCTCAAGGCGGCCCGTAACTAGTATAGTCCCTTCAAGTATATTGTATTTACTTTCTCTCTATTTGTATTCCGGATGGATGTTGGATTGTATTGTTTCTTAGAAATAGCTCATGCACTTGTGACACCGTGTTTTTGGGATGTCTATGGGTTTATTCGGAAATTTAAAGTTGTCAAATGTTTCATCATTTATTTAGTAGAATTTATCACATATTGTTTAAACGCATAAAAGAAGTGGTTTCGGAAATATTTAAAACGAGATTTTAATAAAGTATTATTGGTTGGCTTGCCTGACAGCGGTGTCTAGTGCCACCACGATCCTTAGTGGATTTTTGGGTCGTGACAACATGGTATTAGAGCACTAGGTTCCTAGGGTCTCACGAGTCATGAGCAAGTCTAGTAGAGTCTCGCGGATCGGTACAGAGACGTCTGTACTTATCCTCGGGAGGCTGCAGGATTGTTAGGAGTACTTCCCTTCTTGGTTTCCCATCGTGCGATTTGATCCCTATAGGCTACGCCTTTGATTTCTTCCCATTCAATCTTATGCGATGTGAACCGCCTATTATAAATCGAGAATTGAAGAATTATTATGGTGCTACCGATGCAGTACCGGGTGTTTCTCACTGTATAATTGTCTGAGCTATAATCATCGCCTTGTGGAAGGATATTCTATTGTTTCAGCTCAGTAGCGGTACTTCTTAGAGCTCTGAGGCTAGGCACAGGTTGCCATGATGCTTATGAACTATTATTCCGCAATATTGATATGATGGTAGGACATTTGCCTACGTGTCGGGGTGGTGAATGACTTGAATGGAGGTTGACTCAGTGCATAATCTAGAGATTCAGTATTTTATTCCCAGTAGGGGAAAGGCAATCGGACTAAGAATGGTCAGATGTGGGTTGGTGGAGTAGTGAGACATGGTATTTGCAAGCGTGGTGGAGATTTCTTCTATGATGGGATGTTGTCATCTTAATTGAACGTACTAAGTCCGTCGGTGTTATGACCATCTACAACTTGCCTGTGGGGCAAGCTATTGTGAAATAGTATCGGAAACGCAGCTGTCAGATATCGCAGGGTGCGGTAGTTCAGGGTTGAATAAGTGTTTCTAATGTCAACGGTATGAGAAAGATGATCTTCCGAAAGGTGTAAAGTTAGCAACAATTGTGGGTTCAAGTGCCACGAAGATAGATGTTATTTAAGGCAGCAACTGAGCAGCAAAGAATGAGGAAAGACATGTGGGAAGTGTCAGGCGGTGGCTAAAATTTCTAGAAGTCCAGGTATAAGAAGCAAAGGTCGAGTAGTCGACTAAAGGGATGAGTTTTACCAAAGTGGGAGAGTTTGGAGTGATTTGGGAATTTTAGTTATTGGTGATTTGGGCCTACAGATTAATTTCAAGTATGGGCTATCAGGCAGTAAGAGATTTTGATATAATGGAAAAGGATTTCTAGAAATGGAGAAGTATACAACCATAAGTTTAATTGGAAGGATGTTGCCACACATTTAATTGATGTCCACGAGGGGTGAATGGACTTATGCAGCTACAGAGTTAGCTCGGACTCAGGATGGGTTATTGATGTCGTAGCAATTGTACCCTGTGCAGCAGCGTTGGAAGATGTCGGGGAGTGATTTCCACATGTGGGTTATTTCCTGTGAGCAGGCTAGCGGTCGCCTGTACTTTGCTTCTTTAACTAGTATGTTCTGATTAATTTTTCAGCATCTACAACAACAAGTTTCTTCACTGTTTCTTTCCTTCCAGTTTGCCTCTAGTTTGTATTTAAATAGTTTCGTTATTAATGCATGCTATGTTCTGCCCTTTTGTTTGAATAAATGCTTTTGTTATTTATCATAGCTTGTGGAATTTGAATCCCCATCCCTAATGTAGTTATTATTTGTGGTTAGTTTAGGGCATGACAACATTGAACATTGTTGTTCATGACCCAAACTTGATCCCTTTGGGATCAAAACCTCCATGTTTCCCTTATCTGTTATGTGTTCTGGTTGATTTACAGGCATGTCAGCACTTCCTATTGCCGTCCATGCCCAAAGTTAATCCATGCCTAAGTGTATAGGCTCCTTTGCAATGGATTCCCAATCCACTGCCCCCTTTTGTGAAGTTATTGATTCCCTGAAATGTTAATGGTTGTATCTCATCACCCTCTCCCTCTAATTTATTCCCTCAGCTGTTAAAACTCAGTTTTGCACTTTCACTCTCTTCTTAGACTTAAGTTCTACCCCCCCCCCCCCC
>MU711959.1:2248-51587 GCA_026770625.1 Nicotiana glauca | reverse complement strand
TCTATTGAGGCCATTAGGGAACTCTGACACACCCAGGTCTGAGAAAGGCTTTGAAATCAATGGCATTGGCAATGATATAGTTCCTTGCATATCTCAGATAGGAAGTCAAATCAGGCTTTCCAATGGTACTAGCTTTTTCTTTCATTCTTTCTTTTATAATTCAGTATTTCTGGTTTATAATAAGTTGTAATAAACATTTGGGGTTGGCTAATAAAAAGGGTTGGGTGATTATGTATACTCAAGGGTAGAAAACATGCCTATAAGACTGTTTTAAAATTCTTTGTGTTCAAATCTTCATCTTAGACACCATGAGTATATGGTTTAATCAATTTCTTCATGGTCAATGTCACGCCTAGATAACCTGCCTATAGGAGGTATTTAAATTCTGCATGACACTTAGATATCATGTTTTAGGTTCTAAACGACTAAAATAAGTGTCATGTTCATAATGCTGAAATTAGTAACATATAAAAATCATGCCTATATGGACTCTTACATAAATCTGAGTCGTTTTATTCACACTCAATATTAGATATCATGTTCATAGGGTTTAAATCAGTAATAGTAGATACCATCATCTCCAGAATGTGAAATCGGTCTAGAATCGATCTATTCTGAATCAGTCTTAAAAATCTAATTCACTTGTTAACGAGGTTTAGCAAGCATGCCTATAGGGTCTCAAACAATTCGTTTTTACTATTTTACCGCATTCTGAATTAAGTAGATATCATGCCTATAGGACCCCTTCTAAACACTTAGGTAAGCCTTAGGTAATGACAACAATAAAACTAAATTCGCCTTTGGTAATCAATAACTGTTCCAACCAATAGGTAGCCCTGATTTAGGCTTATTATCTGAGGTATCTGATGAATATAGCTCTGAATCAAACTTCCCTTGTCTTTAGTATTTTAATCAGACCCTAGTGCAAGTCATGCTAGTTATGTGTTGTTATTCAAGGAGGTGTATTTGAGTCTGTATCTACTTATATACTTCCCCAACATGTAGTATGTGTTTTGTATGTCACCTTAGATTTTTATCCTTCGAAACCAATTGGCCTAATATCCCTTCCCTTTAGGAATAGTATTCCCAAATACCTCCGGGACTGATAGCAATGGGACGGGTAATAGCATGCAATAGTAATCGAGACCAATCCGCACTTTAGTACATCAAACGTGATGGGAAAGTGTAGATATGGATATGATGATCAATGCGTTAATACCACGTGTATCCCCTCTCTTGAGTAGTGATTACCAGATATTGCATTGATGTGATCCATATTATGATTAAACCTAGGACCCCCTTTCCTTTTCTTTCTTTGTCTTAAAAAAATATTTGATTTCTTGTCAAAAAAAATCAACCTTGTGTAATTGCTCTTCCATACTTTGTTTATTCCCAAGCACTTGTGTAATAAAATCCCCTCTTACTTGAGCCTTATTTGTTTACTTGTCTATTTTCTAAATTCACAATAATTGTCTAGCCGGGAACCACACTAGTGGATCCTAAGGGGTGCCTAACATCTTCCCCTTGGGATAATTTAAAAGCCTTACCCTGTCTCTGGTTATCGAAGCATAGTTGTAATTAAACCCTGTAAGGTGTCCTAATGCACCATAAATCATTAGGTGGCGACTCTTCAAAAAATGCAAAAATCAGTTCCCAAAAGGAACGAGTAGCCCCATACCCAAAATGTCATAAACCCGATTCTTTTGCCGGGAGGAGGAAAAAAGGGGGCGCGGCAGCATGGCAACACTGCTGGGGGGCGGGGATATTAGGCTTTTACCATTTCAGATTGTTCTTGTGAATTTTTACCTTCCCTTTATATGCAAGTACTTGTTTAAACTCCTTTAAGTGTTTAATTTCTTTTACAAGGCAGAACTGACTTATCTTCTTCGTTTCTTTTCTTTATTGCTGCTTTAAATTATAAGTTGTTGTATTTGCTGTTTTCTTAACATGCAAATACGTGACAACATGCTTTTTAATTATTGCATAATCATGCTCAACATCATATTCCACTCGTTCCAAACAAATACTATAGCAACGCTTATAATGATTGGTTGCGCTCTTCCTATATTATTACACCCTAAATTCGGAAAGGCATATTTGCGGTAAAACCAGTCGATTAACGGTGCAGTTGATGGTTCTGTGACTTCCCCCTTGAGTTGTCCGCTCAAGGGTATCACTCTAAAATCCTATAGCAACCTTACCCTGTTTAAACTGTGCATGCATCATGTTCAAACCTAGCTGGGTCAGTTATATTGTCCATATATTGATCCTTTAAGATAGCCTTGTCCAAAGTCCACTGGATTTTCCCAAACCCAAACAGACATCACCACGTTTTGTGCATTTATTTGGAGAACTGGAATGCGTCATGCTAATTATTTGTATTAAATAGTCGAGTCTGGTGGGGGTAGGGTCTAACCCTTTTGTTTTGCAAAAAATGAGGCACGAGGTCCCTAGTTTCGGTATGATTAGCACACCCTCACTCTTCCTAGACTGGTGGAAGAGTCTTCCATCAAATGACCAAATCAATGAGTGGAAAGAGATGGCCGCCAAAGCTAGTGAAAAGTTGGAATATCTGGAATACTGTTTGCTGTAATTGGAAGGTAATATGAGGAAGAGAGCCAACGACTGCCAGAACGCTGAGGGAAACGAAGGAGAACACCTGGCGAAGACATTTTTTCTGGTGAACCTATGCAAACCGGAGGATCTGATCAACGAAAGCATTCAACCTGAGGAAGGTCCTTCTGGGACCAAGTAGATAGGAGTTTACTTTTTTCGCTTTATGAATGTAATAAGGCCAATGTCCATTAGTGATTTTCATTTCCTGCTTATTTAGTATCAATTTGGGACACGCCTATTTTTATCAATAAAATGAGGTATTTGGCATTCCAAGTTCTCCAAATCAACTTGTTGCTAGGCCTACCTCGGGCACACCGAGGCTCCCAAATTAGGACACGCTTTATATTCTTGCACTAAGTGTTTAAATATTGCAACATTTTTTATGATCCCAACTAACTTGGACCTTTTGTTTTATTTTTATTTTGTTATTCCCCTCCCCAAAGGTTAGTTGGAGCACTCTGGCAACATCATCCTATTCCACAAGATCCAAGGGCCCTTCACCCACTCCTCCTCTAAGTCCTGTTAAGAACAAAAACAAGGGCAAAATGGAAGATTTGAACATCAGGAAGGAGATCACAGCAGCAGAGGCCATTGATGGCCATGGTATTCGGGTTCCCAATGAAAATGTGTCACAACTCGAGTAGAAATTGTTGAAGTTTCAAGAGAGCTTGATCAGGTTCGGAACCTTGCCAACCTATCATTCTCCCTTAGCACTCTAGACACCATCTTTCCCAGCGACCAAAATCCCACACCTCCACAAAAGCAACTGAATTGTCCCACTATTCCAATAAAGAACGAATGAAACACTTGCCACACCACAAACAACACCCCATTGCTTCTCCCAAAACTCCAAGAATCCACAGATTATCACTTCCACACCCACCATAACACCCCCCATCTACGAGGAGACCATGCCTCTCCACCCAACCCATCTCAGGCACACCCGAGTCTGATGATAAAGATTTGCTTATCAAGAACCTGGCTGAAGAACTTAAGAAATTGACTAACTGGATCTACAGCATTGAAGGAAACAAGGGAACTGAATGGTTGAATTATGAAGATCTTTGCATACAGCACGAAGTCGAACTACCCTCGGGGTACAAACCTCCAAAGTTTGAGATGTTCGACGGTACAGGTGACCCCAAGGTCCATTTGAGGACGTATTGTGACAAGTTGGTTGGTGTAGGAAAAGACGAGAGAATTCGAATAAAGTTATTCATGAGGAGTCTAAAAAGAGATACACTATCCTGGTACATCAGCCAAGATCCTAAGAAATGGTCGAGTTGGATAGGTATGACCTCTAATTTCATGGACAGGTTCAGATTTAACACAGAAAATGTGCCGGATGTGTTCTACATTCAGAATCTAAAGAAGAAGCCTACAGAAATATTTCGCGAGTATGCTACTCGCTAGAGGTCAGAAGCCGCCAAAGTCAGACCTGTCTTGGAGGAGGAACAAATGAACAAATTCTTTGTCCGGGCTCAAGACCCGTAACACTATGAGCGATTAATGATGATTGAAGGCTACATATTTTCTAACATCATCAAGCTGGGAGAGTGAATTGAAGAAGGTATCAAAAGCGGCATGGTTACAAACTTCGAGGCCTTGTAAGACACAAATAAGGCCTTGTAGTCTGGTGGTGTGTCTAAGGAAAGAGATGTGGGGGCCGTAATGGTTGCACAAAGAACCAAATCTCCTATCAAATACCAAACCTACCTGACACCTCCACTCATATATCAGCCCACTCCGAATTACCAAGCACCCTCACCGCCTACCTATCAACCATCTCCACCTCCCATATATCAACCTACTTTACCCAGATATTCACAACTTGCACATGTCTAGCAAGCTTACATACTCAACCATCCCACTATCAGTCACCTCCTCCTCGTCAAAACTTCCTTAGGCCATGACCAAATTTTGACCGTAGGGCTCCCAAATAATATACAACCATTGCTGAACCCATTGACCAACTATATGAGAGACTCAAAGCCGCTGGTTATGTCACCCCCATCCCTGCTTTAACCCCAGAAAATCCTTCTCAGTGGGTCAACCCAAACAAACCCTGTGCATACCACTCCGGCATGAAGGGACACACCATCGATGAATGTCGCTCCTTGAAAGACAAGATATAGTATCTGATCGATAATAAGATTATTGTGGCAAAAGAATTCACCCAAATGTTCGCAAAAACCTTCTGCCAGACCATAAAGACGGGGGTATTCACATGTTTGAAGTAGAGGATGATTGGGATCCCGAGGGATCTATCGGGTTGATCACGAAAGGCAATGATTCAAAGAAGCCAAAAGTTACCCTAAACCCCATTAGGTTCCAGATCTAACCATCTAAGGTCATTGAGGTAGATGTGTTTATCCCTCTTGAGTTCGAAGCAGCTCCATCAGCGAAGGCACCAATACCATCTGAAGTTGCCATTTTGCCACCCAAAGAACGTATTCCATACGAAGTAAAAGTGGCCGTACCAATCCCAGTGGCAATGTCCGTTGTGCCCTCATTCCATACAAAAGCTATACCCTGTGATTACACAGCTGAGGCTAGGAGAAAAGGCAAGGTCAGGTTCGAAAAGACTATTGCAGCACAGGGAATGACAAGAATGGGGAGAGTCTATACCCCTTAATACTTAGCTGAGTCCGGCAAGCAGGCCTCAAACCGGCTAGCCATCATCGAAACAAGTCTAGACGACCTTTGGAGAAAGATACAGGCCAAGGAGTATTCAGTCATTGACCAGCTGAACAAAACACCAGCATAAATATCCATCTTCTCACTGCTGCAGAATTCTAAGACACACAAAAATGCTCTGTTGAAGTTGCTAAGTGAAGCCTACGTACCAAGCAACATCACCGTAGGGGAATGGACAACTTGGTGGGACAGGTGTTAAAGAGCCAAAAAATCACCTTATATGAGGACGAGCTACCACCTGAAGGGTTGGGTCACAACAGAGCCCTGCATATCACCGTACAATGTGAGGACTATTTCGTCACCAGGATCCTGGTCGACGGGGGTTCCAGCCTTAACATCTGTCCTCTCGTAACGCTCAAGAAGTTGGGCAAAGGTTTGAACGAGATAAAAGAAGGAGCAATCAACGTAAAAGCTTTTGATGGATCCTATAGGGCCACCATCGGTGAAATTAACCTGTGTCTTCAGATGGGACCAGCCTGGTTCGATATTGAGTACCAAGTAATAGATGTGCCCGTATCCTACAACCTGCTATTAGGATGCCCTTAGATTCATTATGCAGGGGTTGTGGCTTCAACACTGCATCAGGCCATGAAATTTGAATGGAATCACCAGGAAGTGATCATTTATGGGGATGGCAGGAACCCCATATACAGTTGTCAGACCATTCCGGCAATAGGGGAAAAAGAAAGTTAGGTGGGGAAACCTACCACCATATCGAGCGAGTCAATGCTTTTGATAAAGATAAATGGTTGGATAAAAAGATTGAGAACATATTGAACTGGAGTAGGTACAAACTTGGAAAGGGGCTTGGCAAGAACTTCCAGGTGAGTGCTAAACCCATAAAGCTCAAGAAGCACGACGCTACTTTCTGTCTAGGATACGAATGCACTTGGGAAGAGTTCAACAACTGGTCGCCGCCATGGCGTGGTCCTTATTACCCACTAGAGCAACCGATACCACACCTAGAGCAGACTTTCCAACATGCCGACATTGTCTATGAGACGGATGAAGAAGAGGCGCTCGCAGCAGTGAAAAATTTATTTTTAGAAGACAACGACATGGATTGCTGTGTTATCCTTGAGGATGAGGGGGAGGAAGGCCCTTCCATATAGGCTGTAAGAAGAGGAGCACGTCTCAATAACTGGTCTATCAGAACAACTAGAGCTCGGCGAACCTCGGGCTAGTAAGGCTAAACAAGCATCATGCATTATTTTTTTTACTAAATGATTTTTTTTTCGCATTTTCGTTTTTGCAATAAGATCTACAATGTTCAAAACTATTATGAAATTTATCAAAAGTATTTCGACTTTTTCCTTGTGAATTGACGCTTATTACTATTTTTCTCTTATTTACTTCATTTATACAAAATTATTATTACTTATCTTAACGAACCAATGACTGTGACATACAATGAGACAACGTGACAAATGGACATTGATTCAAAGGAAGAGGAAATTGTCAAAGAAGTAGAGAACTTTGAGAACAAACCAAAGTCCAACTTGGACGAGACATAAATTATTAACCCGGGAGATGCAGAAAATGTCAAGGAAACATGAATCATTGTTCATTTGTCGCCATCAGAAAAGAAGGAATACACAGAATTTCTAAGGGAATATGGGGACACATTCGGCTGGTCATATGACGATATGACGAGTCTAAGTACGTCTATTGTGGCCCATAAACTGCCAACTGATCCGACATGTCCGCTGATAAAGCAGAAGCTCAAAAAATTCAAGCCTGTTAGGAGTTTGAAAATTAAGGAAGAAGTTACTAAATAGGTCAAAGCTAAGGTTCTTAGGATAGTTGAATACCCGACATGGTTAGCCAACATTGTATCAGTAGCAAAGAAGGACGGGAAGATCAGAGTCTGTGTTGACTACTGGGATCTCAACTGGGCCAGTCCGAAAGACGAATTCCCCCTGCCAAATATACACATCTTGATTGACAATTATGCCAAGCATGAGCTACAGTCGTTCGTGGATTATTTCACCGGTTACCACCAGATCTGGATGGATGAAGAAGATGCTGAGAAAATAGCTTTCATCACGCCATAGAGGATGTATTGTTAAAAAATGATATCGTTCGGTCTGAAAAATGCAGGGGCCACCTGCATGAGGGCCATGACTACCATTTTCCATGATATGATACACAAGTAGATTGAGGTGTACGTAGATGATGTTATCATGGCGGTGACCAGTTGGTCCTTATTCCTCAACTTCTGTGCCTATACAACGTATCTCATATCAAGGATGGATCCTTTAAAGTACATCTTTCAAAAGCCCATGCCCACCGGCAAGCTAGCTAAGTGGCAAATCCCGTTGAGCGAGTTCGACATTGTCTACGTAACTCAAAAAACGGTCAAGGGATAGGCCCTGGCAGATCACCTCGCTGAGAATCCCATGGATGGGGATTATGAACCCTTGAAAACATACTTTCCTGATGAAGAAGTATCATTCGTAGGAGAAGATATTGTCGAGTCCTATGATGGTTGGAGAATGTTCTTCGATGGAGCAGTAAATTTCAAAGGAGTTGGCATAGGAGCAGTCTTGGTATCAGAAACTGGTCAGCATTATCCAATGTCCGCCAAGATCAGGTTCCCCTGCACTAACAATATGGCCAAATATGAAGCCTACATCTTGGGTTCAAGATGGCCATTGACATGAACATTCAAGAGCTGCTAATAATTAGAGATTCAGATTTACTCATACATAAGGTACGAGAGGTATGGGCTCCCAAGAACTCTAAGATACTCACGTATCTGCATCATGTACAGAAGTCGAGTAGGAGGTTCACAAAGATAGAATTCCAACATGTTCCTAGAATTCAGAATGAATTCGCTGATGCATTGGCTACCCTGTCATCCATGATACAGCATCCCGACAAGAATTTCATCGACCCCATATCGGTGAAGATTCATAATCAGCCAGCTTACTGTGCCCATGTTGAAGAGAAAGTAGATGAAAAATCTTGGTTCCACGATATCAAGGAATATTTGGCGAAAGGAGATTACTCGGAGCTTGCCAATCATACCCAGATGAGCACACTGCGGAGGTTGTCTAACTATTTCTTTCACAGCGGAGGAATCCTATGTAGGAGGACTCCGAATTTGGGATTATTAAGGTGTGTCGACGCAAAGGAAGCAACCAAGCTGCTAGAGGAGATTCATGCTGGGACTTGTGGTCCACATATGAATGATTTTGTTTTAGCAAAGAAGAGACTCCGGGCTGGTTACTTTTGGATGAGTATGGAGACAGATTGCATCTAGTACATCCGAAAGTGCCATTGGTTTCAGGTTCATACCGACATGATAAGGGTGCCGCCGAATGAGCTCAATGCAAAAAGCTCACTGTGGCCATTTGCCATCTGGGAATTGATGTCATTGGACCAATTAAGCCTGCCACTTTGAAAGAACATAGGTTCATCCTAGTGGAAATTGACTACTTCACCAAGTAGGTCGAAACAACATCTTATAGGGCAATGACTAAGAAAGTCGTGGCAGACTTTGTCCGCGACCACATTGTTTGCCGATTTGGGATTCCAGAATCAATCGTTACTGATAATGGATCAATCTCAATAGCGACTTGATGAAAGGAATGTGCGAAACTTTCAGAATCAGCCACAAAAATTCCACAGCCTACAGGCCGCAAATGAATGAAGTTGTGGAAGTCGCCAACAAGAATATCAAGAAGATATTAAGGAAAATGATAGAAAAGCACAAACAATGGCACGAGAAGTTATCATTTTCCCTATTAAGGTATTGCACCATGGTCCACACATTGACCGGGGCAACACCTTATATAATGGTTTATGGTACAGAAGCCGTCATTCCCGCTGAAGTGGAAATTCCTTCCTTAAAGATAATACAAGAGGTCGTGCTCGACGACTTAGAGTGGGTAAAAAGTCTATTACAAGAAGCTAGATCTTATTGATGGGAAAAGAATGAATGCAAGTGTGTCATGGTCAACTTTATCAGAACAGAATGTCCAGAGCCTTCAACAAAAGGGTCAAGCCAAGATAGTTCTCACCGGGACAACTGGTGTTAAAGAAAATTTTTCCGCATCAAGATGAAGCCAAAGGGAAGTTTCCTCCCAACTGGCAAGGTCCGTACATGGTTCATCGAGTTCTGATAGGAGGTGACCTCATACTTGCAGAAATGGACAGAGAAGTTTGGCCAAAGCCGATTAATTCAGATGTAGTCAAGCGCTACCATGTGTGATCTTTATGGTTTTCCTTTATGATGTAATTGAACTACGCCTGACCTAATTCTCATTTAAGAGGGTATAGGTAGGCATCCTTATGGGTTCGGTCACAATTAAATAAAATTTTCATTTCCCCCCTGAAATTGGAAACTGGGGCAGAATTTTGAGGAGGACCCTCAAAATTCCGAAGTAATTTTAGCTGATCGCCGCATGAGTGGTAGTTCGAAGCATCAATCCATCAAATTAGGGCAGAATTTTGAGGGGAACCCTTAAAATTTTGTAGTAAGAGAGGTTGCAATGTATCGAACCACGTCATAGTCGTCGGTTCATCTAAAAAACTATTTTAATCATACATTTATGTTATACTTTTACCAAATCATGAATGTCTATCATCAAAACTGCTTTGTTCAGCGATGCTACCCCAATGACACATACAGTATCATCAGATCGAAGCCAAGCAGGTCAAGCAAAGCCAGTAGGGATACGAACTAACCTCCCCTTTACAAAACTTACGATTGGATGCAAGCACTTGGATTGTGAAATCATCCAAACATACTATACGTGCACAAGATAAACATTGTTCAGGAATACAACTCTTAGAACCATTGCATTTATTAACATTTTCTATCCACACATAACAATGTCCCCAGCAGTCATGATATCGCAATCTGCTATCAGCTAAGAAAGCTTTATCACCATTTGCCATTTTGTTTCTTGCATAAGGCTACCATTCTACATTCCGAGACTAAACGTTGTCTCCCTCTGCATTTTGTTGCATTGCATTCTACCTTTCAAGACTAAATGCTGTCTCTATATGCATTTTCCTGCATTGCACAAGGCTACCATTCTGCCTTCCGAGACTAAACGTTGTCTCCATCTACATCTGCATGGCTGAAAGATCGCCTCATACTGCATCTGCATGGATGAAAGATCGCCTCATGCTGCATCTGCATGGCTGAAAGATCGCCTCATACTGCATCTGCATGATTGAAAGATCACCTCATACTGCATCTGCATGGCTGAAAGATCTCCTATCTGCATCTGCACGACTAAAAGATTGCCTCATCTGCATCTGCACGGCTAAAAGATCGCCACCTTATCCACATTTGCATGGCTGAAAGATCTCCACATTTGCATGGTTGAAAGATCACCGCCTTATCTACATTTACACGACTGAAAGATCGCCACACGCTACTGCATCCTTCATGGGCTAAAATATCGCCAACTTATCCGAAGGCGTCATCATTCGGAGGAACTATCCTCATAGCCCTAGAACACAATGTCATGGCCTGGGGATCCATTTCAATCTTTTGCATATCATTATTCAAAGGCATCATGGTTCGGAGGCATCATTTTCATAGCCCGAGAACATCATTTCATAGCTTGCGAATCCTTCATTACATGCTTCATGGCCTAGGACGTCATGGCCTAAGGACGTCATCCTAAGCGTCTGAGGGCAGCATTCATGGTCCAACGGGAACTTGCATCATGTCTACTTTTATGCAAAATATATACTTGTATTATTTCTATTTGCAGGTAAAACCGGCATGCGACGGCCGTCCCGGCAGGAGCCTGCTCCAGTGCCTGCAACCACATCAAGCCTAACCATTCTAGTAAGCCACTCACTCATCCCGATCAAAATATTGCGTCCGTTCTTGAAAAAATACTCGTCGGCATACCCCGCCGATGAATCCTGAAATACATACGAACTGATTCCTATAAGACTAGGGATATGTAGGCAGCTCAGAAGCCAGGGCATGGCCTAAACTTCTTCGAACCATCTCGCTCGGTCAAAATTGTCCATCATATCTTTACCCGACAACTCTTTCATCCTTGTCGGGTAAAGAGGGGCAGTTGTTGACACCTAATTTTTCCCTACATATATTTTTCAATATCCAAAATACTTTTAAAACAGCATATATATGCATATATAAATATTTCCAAGTATTTTATTATTTTTTCACAATTTCCAAAGATTTAAATCGATTTATTTTTCCCTTTTGTTATTTATAAAATCTCAATAATTACTTCCAAACTATCATTTTGGTAATTTACCTATTGTATTCTCATATTTATGTTAAAATATAGCCAAGGGAATTTTTATACATTTTTTACAAATTTATTTAGTATTTTTAAAGCTAAATTGCATATAATTGCAATATTAGCCTCTTTTAAAATTTAATTGCATTTATGTTCGCCAGATTAGGTCTGGTGTTTTTAAATCATTAATTATGTACTATAAATCATTTGGTACTTTTAATTTATTTACAAAAATTATTTTATTATTTTTATAAATTAAAATAGAGAAAAATAACTATTTAAATTATAGCCAGATTGGCGTTTCAATTACATTCTAAATTAAACTCAACCCAGCCCAATTTCTATCAAAATTACCCGACCAGGTCCCAAATACACCTACCTAACCCAGAACCAATTAAATCATGGCCGTTGATCTAAAAGATAAATGACCCGTATTGACTCTTTCCTTTTTTAATCCTAAACCAAACTCAACCCTAATCATTTCCTAGAATCTGCCGGCCTAAGATCCTATCCTCTTTCAGCAACTCTCAACCAAGCCCTAGCCGTCAACCGCCGACTTTCCATCTCTGGCCATCTCCGGTCACCTGTCATAGTCTCTTAAGCCTTCAATGGCTTCTCTCATGCTATGCTTGTTTTATCTAAGGTCTTCAAGGGCCCATGACCATGAAGATCTGCGTCTATGGTTCATCTCCTGACTATTCTTGGCTATTCTAGTGTGATTTCAAGTAGAATCATTCTATATTTGACACGATCTTTAAGTTTCTGGACAGGTTTCTTCGTCTCATTATGGGTTCTTGCGAAACCCTAATTTCTTTTCTGTACCTCCAAGATTTGTAGACGATCTGAGTTTGCTTCTCGAATGTTTTACACTGTCCTTAAGGTTTTCTGTAAGAATCAAGTGGTTTTAAGTGTTTTTCATCTTCTTCCAAAACTAGGGTTTTCGGAACTTCTTTTAAAACCTTGTTTAACTGATTCTGTGTTTTAACTTATATTTATTCCATATCATGACTGATTCTATGAGTTTGTTACATTTTTAACTCATCTATGTTGAAAGCCCTAATTTTTTAGGGGTTCTTTATTTGGTTTTGTGTATCAGCATCACTGGCCGGTTCTCATTTTTGAGTTTCTGTGATTTTTTATGACTATCTTGCCTTGGTATATTTCTACTCAGTTTCTTAGCTCGAACTTACACTGATTTTATGTGCTTGTGTTCATCTTGACTGTTCAAAACTTGCCTCTTTCTTATTGAATCAATATTGTTTGACTCTCATGTTTGCTAGAGTTATATGTCGACTCTTAACCATCTATGTCTTACTTAATTTATATGCAAAATATTGACTCAAGACATTCTTTTAATTGATTCTGATTTCCCTATTTCTTGGTCTGATTTGAACACTTTCCCTTAAACCTTCGATTCCTACCCTATCTACTCAATTTGATTGATTTGGGTACCTTTTCCATATCGGTACTTGATTCTTACTGACTATCTCCTTAATTAGAGTTTTTCTGAAACTAGCCATAATGGTTTACTCCATGCCTAATATGTTTGAATTATTTCCTTGTCTACACATTGATTTCTTTCCTTATTTGTTACTTGTCCTTGCCGTTTGAACTAATTCCCTTAAATTATGGGAGTGCTTGTACTAATTTTGCTCTAATTGATTCTGAGTTGCATAATTACTATACTATTATGATTCATGTCTTATTTTACCTAGTTTCGAACTACTATATATACATACTCTCTCATTAACACAAAAGAGACAAACTTTTTTGGTTCTGAACGCACATTTACACTAAAAAAAAATCCTCTCTTGCTTATTACTACTTGTGCTACTGTTTGATTAGCCGGCTGAAAGCCAAGGCTATACTTTGAAGTCCTGCTTACTTTCTTTACTGTATTTTTCTTCTTTAACTGGTATGTTCTGATTAAGTTTTTAGCATCAACAATAATATATTTCTTTACTGTTTCTTTCCTTCCAGTTTGCCTCCTGTTTGTATTTAAATAGTTCTGTCATTAATGCATGCTATGTTCTGCCATTCTGTCTGAATAAATGATTTTGTTATTTATCATAGTTTGTTGACTTTGAATCCCTATCCCTAATGTAGTTAGTGTCTGTGGTTTGTTTGGGGCATGACAGCATTGAACGTTGCTATTCATAACCCAAACCTGATCCCTTTGGGATCACAACCTCCATGTTTCCCTTATCTGTTGTGTGTTTTGGTATATTTACAGGCATGTCAACACTTCATATTGTTGTCCATGCCCAAAGTTAACCCATGCCTAAGTGTATNTGTCCATGCCCAAAGTAAACCCATGCCTAAGTGTATAGGCTCCTTGCAATGGATTCCCAATCCCCTGCCCCCTTTTGTGAAGTTATTGATTTCCTGAAATGTTAATGGCTGTATCCCATCACCCTCTCCCTCTCCTTTATTCCCTCAGCTCTTAAAACTCTATATCTACACTTTCACTCTCTTCTTAGATTTAAGTTCAGCCTCCCCCCCCCCATGTGAGCCTTTCCTTGGGACCCCATGAGCTCTCTATAAACTTGGACACATGAGGGCTGACATTTCCACACTGGGCTCATCTCTATTCTGGTTCTGTAACTTGGGTGTGAGCACTGTCTGGGGTCTTATTGAGGCCCTTAGGGAACTCTGACACACCCAGGTCTGAGAAAGGCTTTGAAATCATTGGCAATGATATAGTTCCTTGTATATCTCAGATAGGAAGTCAAATCAGGATTTCCTATGGTTGTAGCTTTTTCTTTCATCCTTTCTTTTGTAATTCAGTATTTCTAGTTTGTAATAAGTTGTAATAAACATTTGGGGTTGGCTAATAAAAAAGTTTAGGTGATCATGTATGCTCAAGGGTAGAAAGCATGCCTATAGGACTGTTTTAAAATTCTTTGTGTTCAAATCTGCATCTTAGACACCATGACTATAGGGTTTACATCAATTTCTTCATGGTCAATGTCATGCCTAGATAACCAGCCTATAGGACATATTTAAATTCTCCATGACACTTAGATATCATGTTTTAGGTTCTAAACGGCTAAAATAAGTGTCATGTTTGTAATGCTGAAGTAACATATAGAAATCATGCCTATATGGACTCTTAAATCTGAGTCGTTTAATTCACACTCAATGTTAGATATCATGTTCATAGGGTTTAAATCATCAATAATAGATACCATCATCTGCAGAATGTGAAATTGATCTAGAATCGGTCTATTCTAAATCAGTCTTAAACAATCTAATTCACTTGCTTAATGAAGTTTAGCAAGCATGCCTATAGGATCTCAAACAATTTGTTTTATTGTTTTACCGCATTCTAAATTAAGTAGATATCATGCATATAGGACCCCTTCTAAAAACTTAGGAAAGCCTTAGGTAATGACAACAATAAAGCTGAATTTGCCTTTGTTAATCAATAACTGTTCCAACCAGCAGGCATGCCTAATTTAGGCTTCTTATCTGAGGTGTCTGATGAATCTGGCTCTGAATCAAACTTCCCTCGTCTTTAGTATTTTAATCAGACCCTAAAAAGTATGTGCAAGTCATGCTAGTTGTGTGTTTTTGTTCAAGGAGGTGTATTTGAGAATGTATCTGCTTATATGCTTCCCTAACATGTAGCATGTGTTTTGTATGTCGCCTTAGATTTTTATCCTTTGAAACCAATTTGCCTAATATCCCTTCCTTTTAGGAATAGTATTCCTAAATATCTCCGGGACTAATAGCAATGGGACGGGTAATAGCATGTAATAGTAATCGAGACCAATCCGCGCTTTAGTACCTTAAACGGGGTGGAAAAGGGTAGATATGGATATGATGACCGGTGCGTTTATACCACGTGTAGCCCCTCTCTTGAGGAGTGATTATCGGGTATTGCATTGATGTGATCCATATTATGATTAAACCTAGGACCCCTTTGCTTTTCTTTCTTTGTCTTAAAAAAATATTTGATTTCTTTTTAAAAAAAAATCAACCTTGTGTAATTGCTCTTCCATACCTTGTTTATTCCCAAGCACTTGTGTATTAAAATTTCCTCTTATTTGAGTCTTATTTGTTTACTTGTCTATTTGCTAAATTCACAATAATTGTCTAGCCGGGAACCACACTAGTGGATCCTGAAGGGTGCCTAACACCTTCCCCTTGGGATAATTTCAAAGCCCTTACCCTGTCTCTGGTTATCAAAGCATAGTTGTAATTGAACCCTGTAAGGTGTCCTAATGCACCATAAATCATTAGGTGGCGACTTTTCGAAATATGCAAAACTCAGTTCCCAAAAGGAATGAGTTGCCCCATACCCAAAATGTCGTAAACCTGATTCTCCCGCCGCGAGGAGGGAAAAAAGGGGGCGTGACATCCATAGTTATGGCATAGGAAACTTGGTCATGCTAGCATGCATTTGATAGAAAAATTGTCCAAACATGAGTTAGTTGTTGGCCTACCCAAACTGAATTTTTCTAGAACTCATATATGTAATGCATGCCAAATTGGTAAGCAGACCAGAAACTCTTTCAAAATTAAAGATATTATATCTACTTCTAAACCTTTGCAATTGCTTCATATGGACTTATTTGAGCCTACTAGAACTGCTAGTATAGGAGGAAAAAGATATGCTTTTGTTATTATTGATGATTATTCCCATTTTACTTGGGTAATTTTCTTATCTCATAAGGATGAAGCATAAAGAAATTTCGAGGTTTTCTACAACAAGGTTGAAAGAGAAAAAGGGGTATATGATCTCAATAATTTAGAGTAATCATGGAGGAGAATTTTAAAGCAGAGCATTTGAATTTCTATAATGATTAGGGATACACTCATAACTTTTCTGCACCACGATCACCACAGCAAAATGGGGTTGTAGAAAGAAAAAATAGAACCCTCCAAAGATATGGCAAGAACTATGCTACTTGATCATTCACTACCAAATCACTTCTGGGCAGAAGGTGTTTTTAGTATCACATTCTCAACCGATCTCTCATAAGGCCCATTCTGAAGAAGACTCCTTATGAATTATGGAAAGGTAAACATCCAAATATCAGTTACTTTCATCCCTTTGGAAGTAAGTGTTTTATTCACGATAACGGTAAGGACAACCTTGGAAAATTTGATCCAAGAAGTGATGAAGGTATTTTTCTGGGTTATTCATTAAATAGTATATCTTTTAATAAACGCACATTATGTGTGGAAGATTCTATACATGTTGTATTCGATGAAAATAATCCCTAGGTCGAGAAAGGAATTACTGCAGGTGACGAAGATCAAGCTCAAGAAAGTTAGGAGATAAAAAAAATCTCAAGAGTCAACTGATATATCTGCTACGATAGAGTCAACTAATAAAATCGGCAGCAGTGTACCAGATCATCCAATCGAGTCGACTACAAACGTCGTACGTCCAAATGAATGGAGAAGCGAGCCTGAATATCCTCAAAAATTCATTATTGGGGATTCAAATGAAGGAATGAAACTAGGGGAGCCCTCAAAAAGAAAGAAAATGTAGCATTAATCTCTCAAGTTGAACCAAATAAGATAAAGGAAGCTCTAAAAGATTCAAGTTGGGCTCAAGCAATACAGGAAGAATTAGATCAGTTTGGTAAAAATGAGGTATGAAATCTGATACCCAAACCTGAAAATGTCTCTGTAATCGGAACAAAGTGGGTCTTCAAAAATAAATTGAATGAGGATGGAAAGGTCGTAAGGAACAAAGCCAGACTAGTTGCTCAGGGATATTCACAACAGAAATGAGTCGACTATGACGAAACCTTCGCTTCATTTGCTCGCTTGGAGTCTATTCAAATTCTTCTGGCATATGCATTGTTCAAAGGATTTAGGCTATTTCAGATGGATGTTAAAAGCGCCTTTTTGAATGGATTTATTAAAGAAGAAGAAGTATACGTGAAACAATCGCCTCGGTTTGTAGATTCAAATTTTTCCTACGATGTATACAAGCTCACTAAGGCATTATATGGACTAAAGCAAGCTCCACGTGCATGGTATGATAGACTTAATTCTTTTCTTGTTGATCATGGCTTCATAAGAGGTAAAGTAGATACTACCTTGTTTATTAAAAGATCATCAGAAGGTAATCTCATTATTCAAATTTATATTGATGATATTATATTTGGTAGTGCTAACCCTCTTATGTGAAAGGAATTTTCAAATCTTATGCAAAGCGAATTTGAAATGAGCATGATGAGAGAGCTAACATTCTTCCTTGGACTCCAAATTCAACAATCTAAAGAAGGAAACTTTATATGTCAGACCAAATACACAAAGGAACTGATTCAAAAATTTGGCATGAGCAAGGCAAAATCCATTGGCACACCAATGAGTCCTTCAAAAAATCTAGACAAAAATGAACAGGGAATACCTATTGATGAAACTAAATATCGTGGAATGATCGGATCATTATTGTATCAGACGACAAATCGACTGGATATTATGTTTAGTTTGTGTAAATGTGCCAAGTTCTAGTCAGCTCCTAAGGAATCTCATCTGACTGTAGTAAAGAGAATCATTCGATATCTCATTGGGACTGGATCTCATGGACTATGGTATCCTCGCTCTAACTTTTTTAAACTAGAAGATTTTTCCCATGCTGACCTTGCACGTGACAAGGAAGACATAAAAAGCACTAGTGGTACATGTCAATTACTTGGAAAGACATTGATATCCTGGAACAGTAAAAAAATAAGTATCAGTTGCATTATCTACCACTGAAGCTGAATACATTGCTATTGGACAATGCTGTGCACAATTACTGTGGATGCCCCATCAACTGGGTGACTAGGGGTGTGCATTCAATTTTGACCCTTATCGATAATTACTTATCGATTATCAATTTGTACATATGCTTATCATTATCATTTCAATAAGTTTTCGATTTTTTCGATTTTGATTTATCAGTTTTTCGGGCTTATCGATTCGGTTATCGATTACACCAATAAGAAAATTTGCAGGATTCTGTGGAAAGTATATCGCTATAAACACACCTAGCTAATATGGACAAAAATAAGCTAAAATAAGACCAACACCGTTTATAACATAAAAATTATGTCAACAAGCACATGCAACGAAACTAAAGTAAGGGATGTCATATGAAGGATTATATAAAATACCTGGAGCAATGTAACCATAAGAACCAGCAATGGCAGACAATCATTCTGATGTCCCTAAATCTTGCAAGAACTTAGCAAGTCCAAAATCAGCAACATGCACTTCAAAGTTGGAGTCCAGCAGAATATTGTTTGATTTCACATCACGATGGAGGATCAAAGGAGAGCAATCGTGATGGAGATAGCAAAGACCCTTTGCAGCCTCCACTGCTATCTTATACCTGGTATCCCAATGTAAATGTCGGCCTTTCTTGCCATGAAGCATTTTACCAAGGCTCCCATTAGGCATATACTCATAGACCAATTGATTTGTCTCATGATTCGAGCAAAATCCTAATAACCTAACAATGTGCCTGTGTCTGCTCCTCCCAAGAGTCTGTATCTGTACATTGAACCAATGATCGTGAGAGGAACCCCTACTTATAGCCGACAACCTTTTAACGACAACATTTTCTACACTCGGCATTACTCCCTTGTAGACTATACCAGCACCTCCTTTTCCAATTAAATACGAGAAAAGCGGCACTGAAGAATTGGTAGAGGAAATAATAGGGTTAGGGACTTAGGGTAAAGGAAAGGGTATTATAAAATAAGGGTATATTTGTCTTTTTAATATATCTTATCGTTTTATTGATAAACCGATAACCGAAGAGGACAAAATCAAAATTAAAATCGATAACTCGATAAGAAAATTTTTGAAATCAAAATCGATTTATCGATAAACCGATTCGAATGCACACCTCTATGGGTGACTATGAAATTTCTTTTAAACCTATACAAATTTTTTTTGATAATTTTAGTGCTATTTGTCTTTCAAAAAATTATGTGCATCATTCTAGAGCAAATCATATAGATATCAATTATTACTTTATTAGAGATCATGTTCTTAAGGGAGACATAGAAATATATTTTGTTGGAACTATTGATCAGTTAGCAGATATTTTTACTATTCCACTATTAGAGGATAGATTTGTGCTTTAAGAAAATTACTTGGCATTACTTGCTTAACTAATAATCTATAGGACCTATGTGTACTATAGTATTTTTGCAGGTGTAATGATTGTACTTTACTCATGCATTAATTATGCCTCCTTTTTCTTTCCCTCTCTTTTCCTCTACTTTCACATCGGTTCGTCGTTCAAAGTTGGAAAGCCAATCATCGCGTCCCTTCAACTGATACCTTTTTCTTTTCTGGACTCAGCCATCAGAAGGTTCTCTTCTTAAGGCGGAGAATTTCTTCAATCACTGACATCCCTGTAATCTATAAAACCCTTCTCCAGAGCTCCAACCAAACCACTTTCCTTCAACGGCCAAACATCCCAGAAATCCCTCTGCATCTACCAGAAAAAGTACCCGCTTCAAAGTAAAACCCCCTTTTATGCCCCTAGAACAAGTAGACCTGGGGTCCGACCACTCTGAGGGTTTCACTTCTTCACAGGGAGATTTGTCTGATCACTCTCAAACCTTATGAGAAAAAGCCCTAGGAAAACGCCGTATGGAAGACCCCTATGTTTCCTCTACCCCAAAGAAAGCAAAGTTTGATCTCTCTGACTCTCTAGAATCCGACCTGAAGTTTTGGGATTCTCCAAATAGGGATTTCTTCATTGCTCTGAAGGACAAGCCCATTGATCATGGATGGGTAGTCGACCTTGACGACATGGAAGCCATAAATTGTAAGGTCAAAAACCCTCTTTGTTCATCAAGGGTGGGCTAAGTTTCTCTCTATTCCTCCACCTAAGGTCTATGAACCCCCCGGTAAAGATGTTTTATACTAGTCTCTGGTCCAGTAAGCCTGACAGGTTGGACTCCTTAGTATTAGGTAAGCGCATTGTTCTTGATTGTGCCCTGTTTGATTCACTTTTTCAGTGTCGATGTTCTAGCTTTCCTATGCTTTTCAAAAATACATGGCCCGATGATTTTGAAATTTCCTTTGGCCAAGCTAAATAGTGTATTGCTGAGTGTCCCTTTGACTCCTTCCCAACCAGTTAGGTCCCAGTGAAATTAGTTTCAAAACTCGTGTCCTGGCTCACATTCTAGCTACTACTCTGCTTCCCCGCACTGGTTCTTTTTCAACCTTCTCTCAAAGAGACACCTTCTTATTATACTGCCTTGTGACCAAACTCAAAGTCAAGTTATCCTCCTGGGTCATCAATTTCATGATTGAAAGTGCTGAAGATTCCACCAGCCTACCCTATGGCATGGCCATCACTCACATTCTGGAATCTCATCAAATTTCCCTGTCCAACTATCCCTTTATCACTATTTCAAAATCCTAGCACTCTATAGCCTTTGCAAGTATGGGGTATGTGAGTGTGAAGGATCCTGGGTTAAGAAGCACGAAGGTGAAGTTAAGCATGCTCCTATAGAACCCAAATCTAAACCCCCAGCCTCTTACCCCAGTCCTGGTGATCCTGATCTTGATAAAAAGCTTCGTGCCATTAACACTCAACTCTCTGAAATGAAAAATCTCCTCACAGCCACTCAGTCTACTGTTAGTGACATTCATTCTATCTCCAAGGAAACAAGGTCTGATGTGTCAAAGATAAGAGTTGTTGTTCTTAGAGTTAGGGAAAATGTTGTCAAAACTTTCAGGAGAATTCATGACCGGTTGGATGGAGTGAGCATCTCAGCAAATGCTAGCTTTGAACAATTGAAGGAGGCCATCTGCAACACTCTTACTTATTTTATGCGTCTTTAATGTGGTTGATTAAGACAAATTTTTTTTTGAAGTTCTGTTTTTGGGATGTTATCTCAGCCATTGGACAATTTCTGCTTTTATCTTGCTTTAGGTGTTTATGATTGAACTTTAACGCTACTGTTTAATACTATATATTCTATATTGTATCTGTACATGTATAGTTGACTGTGGCACAAGTAGCATCCTCCGTGGCAAGAGTTGACTTTAACCATGGACTAGTGAACAACATGAACTGAAGGGGAGAGCCATGAATCTCAATTGCATACATTGAGGGAGAGTAAAAAATAGGAAAGTCAACTGGTGTTTATACATATATATTATTTTGTCATCATCAAAAAGGAGGAGATTGTTAGATCTAATTTTAATGATGCAAATAATATATCTGTGTAGAAAATCAATCAGAGAAGATCAAGGAATCAAGGAGCTACTACGAGATTGCCGAAGACAATCTAGATGCTTAAGGAGAGAAATCAATCAGCAAAGATTACAAATCAATCAGCAAAGATCATGGACAATTGCGATGGAAAGAATCTTTGCAAACCTAAACTTAAGGCAACAATCAAGGCCAGCACATTCAATCCGGATTCTGTAAGAAGATTAGCTGAGCTGCCAATTGTGGAAGGACCAATAATCGAGGAGTAAACCCTCATCATCAACAACTGTAAAAGGAATGCGATCAATTGTGATAAATCTCCTCTCATCAAGGAAGAGCAACGGCTAGCAATCTTATTCTTGGAAAGAATCAATCTCTTTCCAAGGATGAAATCTCTTGGGTTGTCAAATCTCGTCACCAAAAGGACTTCACCGAAGTATTTATACTCAGCATCCAGCCTTAAACAGACATACGGTGATCGAACCAAAAATCCTCTCTTTATTCTAATGCAAAGAAAAATTGTAGTTGTTTGAGACCTGCTGTGTAACAAGTCAGAGAAAGAGGAGAGTATAACACTGGTGAGGCATTGTATCAAAAGAGACGAGTGTTATAGGAACTGAGTTATCAAGCCATTTCCATTGTACTCGAAGAAACGCATTTACTAAAGAGAACTCTCTTGCAACCCAATGGGACTGGACTATGATTCACATTGAATCCTAACCAGTATAAAATTCGGGTGTCTTTAATTCCTGCACTTACTTTCTGTATTTTATATTCTGCTATTATAACTGTCAGGTTATTGCATCCAGTTGACTAATTGAAAAATCAGTCAACTAATAGAGATTAAGATTAAAAATATATAATTCACCCCCCTCTTGTACTTTCAAGGCCCAGATGGCCATTGAGTTCACGTTCATTGGCTCACGTTCGCGGAGCTTCAGCTCCTCAAGCCTTCGCGTTCTCAGGTGGTCGCATTCGCATAGAAAAATTTGAAATCCATCTCCCCGGGCCACGAATCATATGCGTTTGCGAGAGCCTGAACGCGTTCGCGAAGAGTAACTCCCCCCCCCCCACAGCTTCACGTTCCCGTCCTAAGCTCTGCGTTCGCGAAGAATAAACTGGCACCTGAGGAAACTTGCCTTACGCGTTCCCGAGTGGAGCCACATGAATGCGAACGCGAAGAACAATATATCTGTGCACCTGAGACAACAAAATCTGCAACTTTTCTAAGTGTTAAAACATCCCGAAACCCATCCGAAACTCACCCGAGCCCTCGGGGATCTAAACCAAACATGCATACTAACTCAAAAATATCATATGGTCTTACTCATGTAATCAAATCGCAAAATTAGTATCTTTAACAACGAATTTAGCATCAAAATCAAAGGAAAATCTCATGAACTCTTAAGTTCCATTTTTAACAACCGAGGGTCCGATTCACATCATTTCAAGTCCGTTTCTTACCAAATTTTACAGGCTCAACCTAAATACCATATAAGACCTATACCAGGCTCCAGATACGGGCCCGATACCATCTATTTCAAATACATTCAAATTTCCAGAAACTCTTAAAATTTCAGTTAAATAATTTTCTTCAAAAATTCAGTTCTCGGGCTTGGGACCTCAGAATTCGATTCTAAGTATACGCCCAAGTCCCATATTTTTCTACGGACCCTCCAAGAGCGTCAAATTACGTGTCCGGTCCGTTTACCCAAAAATATTGACCGAAGTCAACTTAATTTTAATTTTAAAGGTCAAATTAGCATTTTCATGAAATTTTCACATAAAAGCGTTCCGGATATATGCCCGTACTACGCACGAAAATCAAGGTGAGATAAAAGAAGACTTTTAGGGCCTCAAAACATAGAGTTGACTAAAAAATCAAGTGATTACCTTTTGGGTCATCACAGATAAATAATCTGAATTTTTATTTTTTTTTCTCTAGTTATTTTTTTTTTTTTGCTTTTATATTATTCAATACCTAATATTACAATATTGTCAAGTGGCTTTTCATTAGATTTTTTGAATTTAATATTTATTTTACCACACTCATTCTAATATAATATAGATAAAAATAAAAATTATTTGAATATTAACTTTGACTTTATTGTTCATATTCCAAAATATATGATTTTTCTTATCATATTTCAAAAAACAGAAATCTCATCTCAAATTCAAATAATTCTTATCATTGTATTTTCTAAATTGGACCGGCTTTTCAAATAATTATGTTATGCTTTTAAATTTAAAATAACTACACTCAACTAAAATATTAATCATAGAAAAATATTTTTTAATTATTTGAGCACTTTATTTCTAAATGTTGTATTAATATTTAAGTGTCAAAAATTTGTTTTACCGATTTGTCAAGATTAATATGACTTTATTATTCTTGTTATTAAAATAACTTTTACTTATTATTTCATTTTTTTTACCTTATAAATAATTTGTATATTTTATATAAGAGCTTATTTTGCTGCTTAAATTTTTATAATTTTTTCAGTCAATAAATCTTTAATATCTTAAGTACATTTTTAATTGTATAGGATAATCTCTATAGTTGATAGTTACCACAAAAAAAAAAAAAAAAACCGGAGTTGTATTTTTGATTTTAACTTACTCCAAAGTATAAATAATCATAGGTTATCTCATTTTGCGTCTTTTTATGTTTTTCATTTTTTTTTCTATCATAGTTTCTTTATTAAATTTTTTACCTCCATATTTCTAGCTAATATACAATAAAATCTATGAATGGATCAATATATAGTTATAAATATAGATATAGATACAAGTATACATATAAATATAAATATAAATTACACAGATTAGATTTGTCTAAGATCTATTTAGATTATGTATAAGATTCATTCAACTACTTTCATTTACATTTATAATTTATAATTTTTAATAATTAATATTGTCCTAAAATTGCCAAGTGACTTCATTTAAGCTTGCCATTTGACTTAACCACAATGCATAGTACCACTTTTAATATAATATAGATACGAAAAACACAAACTTAGACCTTCTCTAATCAACTCTTCAACCTCTTTTGATTTAATAAAATGATCAGTTTTCCTTTCCTTATTTAATGTGATAAATTGATCAGTTTTCTTTTGAGAGAAAGCAAACAAACATTAATTTCTTTATTTATTTTGTTCCTTATTAACCTTTCTATAACAACCTCGTTCGTTCCGAATATTTTTGAATGTTATAGCAAATTACTGTTTATAATAGAACATGAGATTTGGTTCTGGAAAAATTTAGCTTTTAAAGAGAAGTGTTGTTATTAGAGGTGTACATGGACCGGGTTTGTTCAGTTTTTATCAAAAAATCAAACCAACTTATCGGTTTGGATTGGTTCGATTTTGTCGAATTT
The DNA here is from genome assembly GCA_026770625.1 of Nicotiana glauca. Taxonomy (NCBI): domain Eukaryota; kingdom Viridiplantae; phylum Streptophyta; class Magnoliopsida; order Solanales; family Solanaceae; genus Nicotiana; species Nicotiana glauca. Next base: position 26,467 of record MU711959.1, on the reverse strand, counting down.
TTCGGGTTTTTTTGTTACTTAAATATTATTTCAATCTTACTTTGTTAAATATTTGCTAAGTAAATATATGTTTAGTAAAAAATATAAAAATTTTAAAAAAATATTATCTATTATAATATTCTTATGGGAGAATTTTCTTAATAACACATAATAGTTATTTTTTTGTCGTCTGACAATAATTTTTTGTTGATGTACACTTTCAAGGTTAACCGAATTTATTAATTAAATAAAAAAATCAATATAACACCTAAATAATCATAATTACATTCACTTAGAATTTAATAAATCACATATGATATGAATATGGAAGAACAAATAGATTGACGCATTTAAGTAACACTTGATAAGAATGTGATCATACAACCCATTATTTAAGGTAAATAAATATGGAGTAATTCATATTCTATTAAATAGTATATTCCGCAAGAAAATCCCAAATATTTCTAGATATTTTTTTAAAGAAAGTCCTATATAAAATCTTAAAAGCATATATAAAAAATATATATTTATATGTCGGTTTGGTTCGGATTTTTTAACTCAATACCAAACCAAGCCCAATTATATTTTTTCATCAGTTTGGTTTGACTTTTCGTGGTTTCCGATTCAGTCTGTAAACCATATATTTGAATTTTTTGCTATCATTCTTTCTTCTTCTTTTTCTCCGAGCAGGGTACTTTTTTGTTTTAAGTCAATGCGAATATTTCTTGTGGTGAGCAACTTTAAAACAAAATGGAGTCACTTTTATTAATTAATTGAGATTATATTTGCCGAAAGAAAATAACAACTAAGGAAGCTCCTTATGGAGTATCGAAACATCCGCCGGGCTATTGGGCACTTTCATTAATTATTTAAGATTATATTTGCTAATTAAAGATAAATAATTCATTAGAATGTAGATAAAATCTTTGTAGAAAGATTTGGTTCTTCAAGTCAACTAATATTTTCTCCATTTGGTTATTCATTTTAAAAGCTAATTTGACTTCTGGAGGATAGACTTATTGTTTCTCTATAAAATAAAATAAAATATGGAAGGATCATGGCTGACAAATTTCAGGAGACAAAAATAATGTAAAGGACCTTTAGAGAAGCAGAGGGTTAGTTGTTTGAAAGATGTAAAGTCGTGTTCTTTGTTTTTCTATTTTTCAGGGGCAAGGTCGTGCTCTGCATGGCTTTCAAAATTTTATCAAATTAGTCAAACCAGTGAGTTCTATTGAGGAAAAAAAAATGATTAAAAAATTATATAAAATTAGTTCTCGTAATATACATCTAAAATACGTTGACTTTTGTTGTTGTTCTAGATACACCTAAATCAATAAAAGAAAATATTTCGACTAGCTGTAATTTATATTATCACAATGCATTTGATAATCGAGGTATGCGCAAACTTATGCGTTTCAACTAGATTGAACTTATATAAAGCATTGCGTGGAAGGGTCAATTCATGGTGGATGGGTCAATTGATAAATTGGTGAAACTAGGGGTGTACAAAGGAAACTGATAAACCGCATTAATCCGATAATTCGAGTCAATCGAGAAAAAAAATCTAATTATGATTTGGTTTGGTATTGGGAAAAAAAATCCGACCATAAGTGATTTGGTTTGATTTTAACTAAAAAAAGCCAAACCGAAACCAAACCAACCGACACTACCTATATAGAAATTTTAGATATATTTAATATATAAATATACTTATTGTGATGTAATTTATAAATATTTCTTAAACTTTTTTTGTAATTTTATCTTTTAAGGTATTATTTCGAGGTTGGACTTAGAACTTTTGAATGTTCCAATAAGTTTTATAGCCATTAATATTAGTAACTTAAATAGTGGTAAAAATTGCACGGTCCACCCTATTTGGTCGCCCCCATTTAACCTATACCCATATTTTTAAAATTATTTAACCTATACCCTAATTTTAACAACTTCAGACGCCTCCTCTTCTTCCTCCTGACCTATGCGCTCCTTTCTTCCTCCTCTTCTTTCTGATGAGTTCCCAGTTTAGGATCTTGAGAGTTCACCTGAACTGTATCTCTTAGTTCATGGCAATATGCAAGAATAAAACTGTCATCTTCGCTCTCCGAATTTGCGTTTCTTGGTAATACATGGTTTCATTGGTAGTGCTACCTTTCTCTTCTCCCCGCACACTCGCCGAACTGGAATTATTAAATAAAACTTCAGACTTGGGCATCTGAAATTCGCCAATAGCAGTGCCTAACTTTAGACTCAAATGTCTGAAGTTTATACTTTAGTATCTAAAGTATATACCCTACATGTCTGACAATCTTAGCCAAATATCTGAAGTTCATAAACAAAATGTCTGAAGTTTATGTCAAAATATCTGAAGTTTATATCATAATGACAGAAGTTCATAGAAAAATATCTGAAGTACACAATTGAACTGAAGTTTTCCCTTGCTTATGAACTGAAGTTTGCGTGATTGCCTTTGCAATTCAGGCCAAACTTTAGGCAAAAATATCTAATATTTTGCTTTGATAAGGCTACACTTCAGGCAAAAATTATGAAGTTCAAACGTCAGACATATACAATTGAACTAAAGATTGCCCTTGCTTATGAACTGAAGTTTGCGTGATTGCCTTGCAAGTCAGGCCAAACTTCAGGCAAAAAATTCTGAAGTTCAAACTTCAGACATAAATTTTTGCTACTTCAGGCCTGTATGTCTAAAGTTACGCAAAAAGTGGGTACGCTTGCAATTGTTTTTGAAAAGCAGGTATAAGTTAAAAGGTGGCTCAAAACTAGATATAGATGCAAATGCCCCTAAAAATGCTAACAAAATCCCAAACCAAAATCTAATAAATACTAATGCTAACAAAAGACATTCAACTCAATAACACGAACGATAATATATTGAATATCTATTTTTATTTTGCAATAATTTAGATAAAAATGCATACTCTATTTTTATTTTTTCTTTAGCGTTTAGTCATTTAATTAGTTCTCCCTTATAAGTCTACTTATTTTAGTATGACTTAGTACATTTAGATTATGTTTACTTTTATTATGGCTTTTTAATCAACAATATTTATATTACATAATTTTATTGTCTTTATTGTTGAATATTTTAGGATAATGCAATGACACATCTCATATTTTGTATTAGTTTCTTGGAAAATACCATATATAGTTGTATCTTACTAGGATTAACGAAATATTTTGAGCACAAGTTATATGTTTGTCACACCTCCTTTTTTACACACCAACCACGAAAGGTTAATGTATAAGGGAGTTTTCCCAATTTAAGTGACATTATGCGAAATGAGATTATTTATTTATTTTAGAATCGCCACTTGGGATAGGATTGGGTTTTGGTGTCCCAAGTCACCGATTTAAATTGAATCCTAAATCGAGAAAAATTTCGACTTCCCAGTTGGAGTCTGCGAACCAGAAATTCTAAATAAGGAATTATGTTGACTGGAGGGAAGGTGTTAGGCACCCCCGGATCTCGTAGTTCTATCACGGTCGCTTAAATTATTATAAATGACTAAAATCTAATTTTTATACATGTCATCCTATAGTGCAATTTTAGAATTATTTACCGCTTTTGGTTAATATTTTTTAAGATAGTGAACGTCATTTAAAAACGTATTTTTGGATCACGTCACATGAAATGCACCCGGATCCTCGACACATTTTTATTCAACGTTTTGGGATTTAGATTTGGGTCGCATAAAATGCACACCCGTATTTAGGAAGGTAAAATTATTAAAAGCACGCCTAAAGTAACTAACGGGTTATTATCTTTGCGAGAGGCCGTGAAATCCGCTAAACGGAACGTCCCGAATTCTAAGTATTTTAATATATGCAATTAAAGAGGGCCCCGCAATTTATGTATTTTTGTTTGGCGGGGATCACCTCGTTTTATTATTTAAATCCCAACCTAAAATAAACTACGATTTTCTATTTATTTTTATCTCTGAAAGGGCCTAGTTAATTTGCATTTATAAAATTTGGGCTTCGAGTTCAAGTCCGAATTCAAACAAAAGGAATGAACCTCTTAATTTGAACCCGCTACCTAACTTGAAAGCCCAAATTTATATTGCAAATTAATCCCCATATTCCTAGTATGATTTTAAAGGACTTTCAGCTTCTAGCATTTTTGGGCCTTGAAAGTTTGGCCCAGGCCTGTAATGTGAAGCTGCCCGGCAACTGGGCTTCAGTAAAGTCCAATCTGATCAAAAGTAGGTTGGTTTTTCCCATGGAGGAGCAGGGCCAAACATTGGTGCCCAGTCTTGGCCCAAATAATATAATCAAAGGGAAATCAGAAAAATTGCATATATGAACCAGCATTTAATTACTATGTATATTATAAACTAGGACCTGATTGTTATTGGAATTCCTAGTGTTAACTAAGTGGTGATGGAACATATGAGAATACTAGTTCATATTGTATGCCAAATCAAACAAATTCCTTATCAAACTTATACCGTATTAGAATCAGACTCTGCCTACTCAAATCGTATGCCAAATCAACGAGGAAATTGAGAATCTCTCACCATTTTTTAAAACTAATTTTACTTACATCATATGTGAATTTCTAATGAGAGCCAGCAGATGTTTAACATTTCTAGTAGCACGTCTAAATAATCATGAAAAGGAAAATACCAATTACACCTTACACAATCCAGAAGACTGTCCAGTCTTAATTACAGGCCCAAAACTTACTGAAATTCATGAAATAAACCTGAGAAATTTATCCTAATATATGAGATTGAGCTATGTTACACTAGGGCTAATATTAAATGACTAATAACCAGTCCCAATACGTCTCAAACAGTCCGATTTTAGTCCAGTTATATAAACCAAGGTTCATGTAAACACAAAGCAAAAGTAAACTTAAACAAATACAGATCATCTATTATTTATTTGACTATGATAGCTCGAACAATTACATTTCAGGAGGCAAGTAGATGAGCATTTCATTTTCATCATTTCACTTCAAAGCTTACAACAACTCATGGTTCGAATATGTACCTGGAAGTGTAAAGTAACAAGAGAAAGAGAGAGGTCAGTAGTAGTTCAGCAAATCACAGCTCGCACCAGCAAAAATAAGGCCAAGTTTCAACCCAAATCAAACCACAATACCCAGGAAAGAATGATAGAAGGCTAACAGCAACAAATCAACCAAAACACATTTGTTTGACCTTAAATTTACTCGAAATTGAACTAGGAACCCTTTGGAAAACTTCAGCAGATAAAGTCAAGCTAGAAGATGAGAATCAATGCCTAAAACTCAAAATTAGCCTAGAAAATTCAATGTAACAGTGTTTTTGGAGTTTTTACTGGTTTTTCTCATTTTGTTTTGGTTTTTGGAAGGAATTCAGATCTAATAAGAAATTTTGAACTATAAGAGTTCAGATTTTGAATTTCTTTGGATTTGAAATTCAAATTTGGAGGCTCAAATTTGCAGAAATATTTTTTTGGGGGAAAAATTAGAAGCTAGAAATTTTTGAAATTTTTCAGATTTGTAAACTTGCAAATGAAGGCAGGTAGGCTGCCTTTTATAGGCAGGGAAGGGGCAGGAAGATTCTAGAACTCACTCACTCATTTTTTTCCCTTTTTATTTTCAGATTTCGTTCATTAGTCCCTAAAATTTTGACTTGTTGCCTAAGTTATTACCCTAAGTTCCTGAAATTACAATTGAGGCTCTATTTTAGAAGATTCTAGGGTGTTCTAGTTTAACCTACAGCATTCTAACCAATTTTAAGTACCTAGATTACCCCTGATTTTGTTTTAAAATTACTAACTTAATACCAAACTATACCTCATCCTCTTTTACCCTAATTAAGCCTATCAGTAACTATGGTTAACTAACCACAAAATTGAGAATTTTAACTAAGTCCAAACAACTCCTAAATTTGAACTTCATCATTCAAACCAACTAATCTAAACCTGGAGATTAAATCTAACTAATTGTTAACCTAACTAAATTTATTCAGTAAACCAATAAGCACTTTGAACGAAATTGAATCGGGAACTACTTAATCAAATCAGAAAAGAACAGAATCAAATTAATATAAAAGGCTAAAACAAGAACATCAATTAATCATGAAGAAGGTTGATCGAGTGAGAGGAGACCCTACTGATTTAAAAATCAAAAACTTAAACCAAACTGAGAGCATTGAACAAGAACTATGCCTAACTAATGACAAAATTATAGAATAAATTCATGTTATTCATTATCAGTGAATTCAAACAAACATGAAGATAAACAAATAAGAACAGACAAAACAGATTCGACTACTGATTCTAGACGGAATGTCAAAAAGAAAAACAAAACCTAAATTAATTAATCATGAAGACATAACGGTCATGGAAGGGAAACTAATGAAGAAGAGAAAAAGAAAAAATCACCAATGAGTTCCTAGGGTTCCACCGCTTCTTGGATTTGAAATTTGATGCCATACAAGACGATTCGGAAGAAGCTAGCCAAGGATTTGGGAAGAGGGACATGAGGAGAGTCCAGGGTGTTATTTTGAAGTAATTTGGAGGGTGGCGCCGCCATGCACAGCGATGGCTGCGCTAGGGTTTGACTTATTCGAGGTGTTTGGGTGATATTTGAAGGAAATCAATGGCGGATATAGAACGGGGAGGTGAAGAAGAGGGGGTGGTATAAATTTCAGGGTCGTTGGACAAACGCCGCCGCCATGGGCGATTTCCGGCGGCGGAATTGGGCGGAGCCGGAGGGGACAGTGGGTACGAGGATGAAGACCTTGGTCTCTAGGGTTTGGGTGATTTTCAGACATTTTTATTAATCACTTTGAACTGATGAGAGCCGTTGGATTGGGGATGATAGACGGTCTGGATTTCTTGACGCCAAAACGGTATCGTTTTAGTGGCCTGGGGACTGGACCGGGTCTGGCGTTATTGGGCTGGGTAAATAAATTGGGTTTGGGGGTTTTGGGCCATTTTAAACGGATTTGGCCCCAAATTAGTGGCCTTTTTTTATTTTAGATTTTTTTATTTGTTTCTTCCTTTCTTTTGCTTTTTTATTATTTTTTTTACTTTATTCAATGTAAGATTTAAAAAATAAAAGACTCAAATTGACTCTAAAATTATGCTAATTAAAATTCCAAAATTAATCAATTTCTAATTTAAAAGAAAACTTAAGACAAGTTCTAAAAATTAAAAGTAGAAATGCAAAGAACCATTTTTGTTATTTTCTTTATTTTGTAATATTAAAAGTGTACTATTTTGTATTTTTGGAATTATATCAATTAAAATGCACACAAAAAATGCAAACAAAATACAAAATCATGCAATTAATTCCTAAAATTCAAATAATAAGGAAAAATCCTAATTCTAATGAATTTTATATGAGTAATTTAAGCGTGGCAAAAATCACGTGCTCACAGTTGCCCCTCTTTGCTCGAAGACACGAAGGGTTTTCGGGCAAAGATAAATGAGCGCCATAAGGGATTTTTGCCTGCTTGGCACTCCATGAGAAGCATTTTGAAAACCGTCTGATCGAACCCTGCTTCAAAGGTTGCCTACATATCCTTGGCTATAAAGGAATCAAGTCAGCGTAGTTTTGGAAGGTTTGGTAGCTGGGACTACCAGGAGCTGTGATTTTCACTGCTGTTGCTGTTGTTACTGCTTGCTGACCTCCTTATTACACCAAAAGGAAAATCAAAGCTAAGCTAGCTATGCCTATCAACTACGAGTTACAAGATTCCGATCTATAATTCTCTTGAAACTTGATCTTGAGTCTTAGCTGATTTTGCTGTGGACTCCGATCTGAATCTTGATGCTCGCAAGCTGTAGGTGTTTACTTCTTTCTGCAGCATTGGGTCAAAACGGAATCGGTGAAGCTTGTGACTTCCATCAGATTTTGAGTAATCCGCACCCCTGTTTGCTTCACATTTGAGTTCATTTCTTTTTGTTCTTTTCTTCTTTTCTTGACTCTGGATTGAGACTCATTCCATCGGTCATCTCGCACCCTATGTCTTGAGGTTAACCTGCTTAAGATATCAAAACAAACAAACAAACAAAATTTTCTGCCCCAGCTTTCACTAGAAAAATTTTGTAAGTTAGTTGTGACACATATCTAAGAAGTCAAATCAGGATTGTGTACCCCTATGAATGAATCCAGGTTATGCTGGAAAATGACCGAGTTATGCCAGAAAAGAAAAAGGGGTGCTCGGGTTATGCTGGGATGGAAAGAAGAAAGCTCCTTGGGTTATGCTAGGGAGATCCACGGGTTGTGCCCGGATGAAAAGAAAAAAGCCCCTTGGGTTATGCCAGGGGGATCCACGGGTTATGCCGGGATTTGGAAAGAAAAAACTCCTTGGGTTATGCCAGGGAGATCCTCGGGTTATGTCGGGATTTGGAAAGGAAAAGCCCTTTAGGTTATGCCAGGGAGATCCTCGGGTTATGCCGGGATTTCGAAAGAAAAAGCCCCTTGGGTTATGCCGGGATTTTATAAAGAAAAAGCTCCTTGGGTTATGTCATGGAGATCCTTGGGTTATGCCGGGGTTTGGGAAAGAAAAATCCCCTTGGGTTATGCCAGGGGGATCCTTGGGTTATGCCGGGATTTTGGAAAGAAAAAGCCCATTGGGTTATGCCAGGAGGATCCTCGGGTTATGCCGGGATTTGGAAATAAAAAGCCCCTTGGGTTATACTAGGGGGATCCACGGGTTACGCCGGGATTTGGAAAGAAAAAAGCTCCTTGAGTTATGCCAGGGAGATCTTCAGGTTATGCCGGGATTTGGAAAGAAAAATCCCCTTGGGTTATGCCAGGCGGATCCTCGGGTTATGCCGGGATTTGGAAAGAAAAGGCCCCTTGGGTTATGCCAGGGGGATCCATGTGTTATGCCGGGATTTGGAGAGAAAAAAGCTCCTTGGGTTATGCCAGGGAGATCCTTGGGTTATGCCGGAATTTGGAAAGAAAAAGCCCCTTGGGTTTTGCCAAGGGGGATCCCCGGGTTATGCCAGAATTTGGAAAGAAAAAAGCCCCTTGGGTTATGCCAGAGGGATCTTCGGGTTATGCCGGGATGGTTAAGGAATGGGGTCCTATGCTACCATGATTTGTTTTTCTTTTGGGATTTTCACTTTCATTTATTTTCTTCTTTATTTTTATTTTTTTTCTTCTTTTTTTATTATTATGTTTTCCCTTTTATTTAGCAAAACGCATGAAAGGATTTGAGGAGAAACTTCCTTTTTGGTCGATTCCCTGCTACAAAGCTATTTCAGCGTTTGCGCATTCCTTTTCCTTTTAGGTCGCAACTGCTTCTTGCATGACTGCTTTGAATTAAGCCTGTTTTCAACAAAGAACAAATTTTTAGTTTGAAACGGTGGTTGGTTTTGTGGCCTTGATCATCCCAATTGCTTGATCCCGGCCGCATTTCCATCGAGAACTTTGCCGCTTGCTGGCTTTGACGGTGAATCTCTTTTTAAACCGACGGGATTTAGCTTTTTTAGGATTTCATGATGACTCGCCCGTGTAGGCTCCGGCCCTTTCGCTTTTTCTGCTCTTAAGACTTTTGTTTTTGACTTTCTTTCCTTTTTACTGTCTTTTCTTTGAGGCATCAACCACCACGGTCAATCGGGATTGGACTGACGCACCCGTTGAGGCTGGGTCTTTTCTTCGGCTCTTGCCAGGCAGAGCCCTATAGAACCAGTCCTGTCACCTTTTCTTTGTAATAATTCCGGAATCAAAGTTAAACTGAAAGGGATTCAAAGAAAAAGAATGCAAAAGTCAGGCAAATAGGTTTAAGGAGAAGCGTCCCTTTCGGAGAGGGGGAAGGACTTATCTGGGATGTACATGCTGGCTTCAAATGATCATGACATGCTTCTTGGATTGGATGCCCGACCCACACAAACTTTCTAGCTTTTCGTGAACCCATTGATCTGCATTTCAAAACCAGGGAAACTTGCCAGGACTCTTTCAGTGGTGAGATGTCTTCTTTTCGGCCGACAGCGCCTGTTGCGGGTTTTTGCCAATCGACTTCTCTCATTCCTCTTCTCACCGTCGCCCGATAGTGCTCTTTGCGAGTTTTCACTAAGCGGACTCTCTCATTTTCATTTTCTCTACTCGCCATCGCCTTATGGTGCCCGAAGGTTTTCACCGATAAGACTCTCGCATTTTATTTTTCTCAATTTGAATTGTATCAGATTCCAACAATGACGTTTTCCACTTCCCTGCCTTTGCCAATTGATCGGAAAACTTGGACAAGGTCTTTGGGGTAAAAAGGATTTTGGACGAAACTACAACTTTGGAACCATTTCGGCGGATTCATGACCGAACCATTATATCATCTGCCCCATTTTCAATTTTGGGGGAAATTGGGGTCTTTATTTTGGTGTGACTAAACCTCAGGGAGAGGCTGCCTACGTATCCTTTCGGAATCAAGTCAAACGTAGTTCAGGGATAACATTTGTTTTGTTGTTTTTGTTTTATTTTTTTTCTGTTTTTCTTTTCTCATTTTCATTCTTTTATTTTTCTATTTTTTTTAGTTTTTTCCTTCCTTTTTTTTCTTTTTTTTTTCTTTTTCTTCTTCTTCTTCTTCTTCTTCTTCTTCTTCTTCTTCTTTTCTTTTCTTTTCTTTTCTTTTTTCTTCTTCTTCTTCTTCTTCTTTTTCTTCTTCTTTTCTTTTCTTTTCTTTTCTTTTTTCTTTCTTTCTTTCATTTCGATAGTACTTCCGGGTTCCAAAGAGGGTAATCAAAGAAGAGTAACCGGCTCAAAGGGTTTGCGAAGGGTTGAAAATGTTTGGGTAGCGGGAAGGAAAGCCTTCGTCATCTCAATTACGCAAAAGCTATCACCCCAGGAGACCTAGACATAGTACTTTTTCACTGCATCTGCATTAATTGTTGTTTCAGGATCATTTCCTTCGATGTCTCCCAGATACAGTGCTCCTTTTGGCAATATTTTCCGGACGATGTATGGAACCTTCCAATTAGGAGCAAACTTTCCTTTTGCTTCTTGGTGATGGGGGAGAATGCATCTAAGCACGAGCTGTCCCACTTCAAAATTCCTGGGACGCACTTTCTTGTTATAGGAGCGGGCCATTCTTTGTTGGTACAACTGCCCGTGACACACTGCGGCCATTCGTTTTTCATCAATTAATGACAACTGCTCCAGTCGGGTCTTGACCCACTCACTGTCCTCAATTTTCGCTTCAACAATTATGTGAAGCGAAGGGATTTCTACTTCTGCAGGTATGACAGCTTCAGTTCTGTAAACCAACGAGTACGGGGTCGTTCCGATTGATGTACGCACTGTGGTACGATAGCCGAGTAATGCAAAAGGTAGCTTTTCATGCCATTTCCTAGAGCTTTGAATCATCTTTCTCAAAATCTTCTTGATGTTATTATTTGCTGCTTCAACGGCACCATTGGCTTTTGGCCGATAAGGAGTAGAGTTTCTATGCGTTATCTTCAATTGTTCACATACCTCTTCCATCAGATGACTGTTCAAGTTTGCAGCATTGTCGGTAATGATAGTTGCAGGAATGCCAAAGCGACAAATAAGATTGGAGTGCACAAAGTCTACCACAGCTTTCTTGGTGACTGACTTAAGAGTGATGGCCTCAACCCATTTTGTGAAGTAATCGATTGCAACCAATATGAATCTATGCCCATTCAAAGCTTTTGGCTCGATCGGCCCAATGACATCCATACCCCAGGCAACAAATGGCCAAGCTACTGACATCGGATGAAGCTATGTAAGAGGTGCATGAATCAAATCACTGTGCACCTGACATTGATGGCATTTTCAAACAAAGCCGAAGCAATCCTTTTCCATGGTTATCCATTAATACCCCGCTCGCAGAATTTTCTTTGCCAGCACATAACTATTCATATGAGGTCCGCATATCCCGTGTGTCCTTCATGCATAATTCTTTCGGCTTCCTCGACATCAACACATCTTAGCAAATTGAGGTCCGGGGTCCTTTGGTACAAGGCATCACCGCTTAAAAAGAAACCACTCGCATGCTGTCTAATGGTTCTCTTTTGATCTCTAGTGGCTTGCTCGGGGTATTCTTATGTTCTCAAAAATCTTTTGATATCATGATACCAGGGCTGAATGCTAGGTTCCGCCTCGACCGCATTACAATACCCGTGCTTTTCTTTGATTTGAATCTCCAGAGGATTAATATGGGCATTGCCTGGGTAAGGCAACATTGAAGCTAGAGTGGCGAGTGCATCGGCTAGTTCATTGTGACATCGAGGAATGTACCTGAACTCTATCAACTTGAAGCGTTTGGTGAGATCTTCCATATGTTGCCAGTAGGGAATGAGTTTAACATCTCGAGTCTCCCACTCTCCCTGGGCTTGCCGGATAATTAGATCAAAATCTACCGTGATCAATAAATCTTCAACATCTTGGTCAATTGCCATATTCATCCCCATGATGCAAGCTTCATACTCAGCTGTATTGTTTGTGCATAAAAATCGGAGCCTAGCTGTAGCCGGGTAATGTTGACCAGTGGGCGAGATCAGGATTGCCCCAATTCCTACACCTCTAGCATTTACTGCTCCGTCAAAGAACATCTTCCAGGCACGGGTGTCCTTAGAGATTGCTTCTACTAAATTTACCTCTTTCTCTGGGAAGTATATGCTCAATGGTTGGTATTCCTCGTCAACCGGGTTTTCCGCCAAATGATCTGCCAACGCCTGAGCTTTCATTGCCGTGCGAGTGACATAGACTATGACGAATTCAGTGAGTAAGATTTGCCACTTGGCCAGTCTCCCAGTGGGCATCACTTTATGGAATATGTACTTCAAAGGATCTAACCTGGTTATGAGGTAGGTAGTATGGGCTTTAAGATAATGTCTCAATTGTTGAGCAACCCACGTCAAAGCACAACATGTTCTCTCTAACAAAGTGTACTTAGATTCGTAGCTAGTGAACTTCTTGCTCAGATAGTAGATTGCCTGCTTTTTCTTGCCGGTTATATCATGCTGCCCGAGAACATAGCCAAAAAAAATTTCTAGCAGCGTCAAATACAAGAAGAGAGGTCGCCCAGGCTCCGGTGGGACCAACACTGGAGGATTTGACAGATATTCCTTGATTTTGTCGAAAGTCTCTTGACATTCAAATGTCCATTTGATTGCTGCATCTTTCTTCAATAGTTTGAATATGGGCTCACATGTGATAGTCAATTGAGCAATGAACCGACTGATATAGTTTAACCTGCCCAATAAGCTCATCACTTCCTTCTTAGTTCTTGGAGGAGGTAGATCTCGAATAGCCTTTATCTTTGTTGGAACTAACTCAATACCTCTCCTGCTAACTATGAAACCCAAGAGCTTGCCTGATAGGACTCCGAAGGCACATTTAGCCGGATTCAACTTCAAATCATACTTGCGCAACCATTCAAAGAACTTCCTCAAATCTCGAACGTGGTCACTCTGAGTTCGGGACTTAATGATTACATTATCCACATACACCTCTATCTCTTGATGCATCATGTCGTGGAAAATAACAGTCATGGCTCTCATATAGGTTGCCCCAACATTCTTTAGCCCAAATGGCATGACCCGATAACAATAAGTACCCCAGGGTGTAGTGAAAGCTATCTTCTCAGCATCTTCTTCATCCATAACACCTGATGATATCCTGCGTAACAATCCACGAAGGACTGTATCTCATGTTTGGCGCAGTTATCAACAAGGATGTGGATGTTAGGCAAAGGGAAATTATCTTTGGGACTTGCCCTATTCAAATCTCAGTAGTCCACACACACCCGGGTCTTCCCGTCTTTCTTTGGTACTGGAACCACGTTGGCTAGACATGTGGTATATCGGACCACTCGGATTACCCCTGCCTTCAGTTGTTTTGTGAATTCTTCTTTGATTTTATCACTGATATCAGTCTTAAACCTTCTTTGCTTTTGCTGCACTGGAGGACAATCAGGATAAATTGGCAATTTATGCACCACTAGATCCACACTCAGTTTTGGCATGTCATCATACGACCAAGCAAACACATCTTTAAACTCAAACAGGAGTTGGATTATTGCATCTTGAGATTTCTCATCTGTGTGAATGCTTATTTTGGTTTCCCTTATTTCTTCGGCTGTTCCCAAATTAACCGGTTCAGTGTTATTCAGATTTGGCTTAGGTTTGTTCTCAAATTGTTCTAATTCTCGGTTTATTTCCCTAAAAGCCTCTTCTTCGTCATATTCCGGTTCTTGATTCATTATTTCACAGTTAGACAGCGTGTTTGAGTATGGGCATGAAGTCCGCAAGCATGTCATGTTATTTAAAGCCACATTATTATAACTGAAAAGAAAAAAGTAAAAGGGAAAAATAACAAAAATTAGAAAGAATAAAGAGAAAATGGACGATGAAATATTGATTTCATTTCTTGGAATTTTGAAAGATAACAGGGTTTACATTCAGGAATTTAAAAGACAAGAAACTAAAAGAAACACCCGAGTTACACCCTGAAATAACTCGGGATGCAGAAAAGGTGACGGGGCTAGTCTACCGGGACTCCCACCTGATCGGGAATGGCGTAGACTTTCAGTTTTGGAGTTTAGCATCTGGTCCCATGTAGAGCACCTCAGCGGTGCTAGTTCCCTCCCCTGACTGAACCATGTTGGTTTCATAAAGCATTTGTCTCATAGCTCCACATATATCTTCGATTTCCTCAGCCGTGAACACCTCATCGTCTTCTTCTTTGCCATACTTAGGCTTGACAAAAGTATCATAGAGATGTGGCAATGGTCGTGGCAAAAATCATCCTTCCTTCTTTCTTTCTTCGGCCTATTTCTCATCATCTGGGGTAGGGTAGAAACCTATCCCGAAGAACTTTTCAACGGTGGGTAGAGTTACCGGCTCGGATATTCCTTGTAAAGCTTTTCCCAACCCTTTTCCTGGTTTAAAACCGTGTCTAATCATCTCTTTGGCGACAATAATTGAAGCATTAGATAGGAAGGGCTGGGGGCACGGGTTTCCTTCCTCGTACTGATCGGCCACCACAATTTCAAAGGCTTGATAAACAATATGCTCACTTCCTTCCCTCGCCTCCAAGCATGGGATAGATGGGTCACGATAAATGGACTGCTCATCTTCTCCGTAGACCTCAATTTCCTGATCTTCATACTCGAATTTTACCATCTAGTGGAGGGTGGAAGGCACAACTCTTGCAGCATGGACCCAGGGCCTTTCTAGAAGAAAATTGTAAGATGTATCCATGTCTAATACCTGGAAGGTTACCTCAAAATCCACCGGGCATATGGTTAATATCAAATCAATTTCACCGATAGTATCCCTCTTAACAAAAGCTCTCACACACGCATTATTGGGACGAATTCTTCCCGTCCCGATTTCCATTCGTTGCAATGTGGAGAGTGGGTAGATGTCAACCCCCGAGCCTCCATCCACCATGACTCGCTTGACACAGTAACCTTCACACTTGACGGTCAGATACAAGGCTTTGTTATGGGCCGCTCCCTCTAGAGGCAAGTCATTTTTACTAGGGAGAGTTGATTGATGGAAAAGAATATTTCTTCCATCCTTTCGAGCTATTCGACTAAAGTTTCAATTGGCACATATGCCTCATTCAGAGTTTTCATTAGTATCTTCTGATGTTCAGGGGATTTCGTTACTAATGATAACAGCGACACTTGCTCAGGATATTTTCTCAATTGATCTACTGTTTCATAATCAGGCATTTTCATTTTCTGGAAGAAGGCCTCTGCTTCTTCGGAACTCACTGGCTTCTTGGCTGGAAAATGCTTTCGTGTGGCGTTATTTACCTCTTTTACTTTTTGAATACTTCTCAACAGAAAATTTCCCTGGAAGTTCTCCCAAGATTTCTTTGCCTTTGTATGTAACCACTGTTTGCTGATAGTTCCATGGCACCGCAGAAGGGTCAGTCATTGGCTTCTGTGGTACGCGTCCAATAACCAATGGCTCACTCAGCCGAGGCGGTTTAATTGTCCCCCGTACCACATAAGCTCCTTTCGGCACATACATTTGTGTCCCCTTTTTCACTTCAAACTTCTTCGGAGCGCTCACAACTAGTGGTTTCTCTTGGCGACCTCGCGGAACATAAAGAACTCCGTTTTTAGGAGGCACCGTCTCTGCTTTTGTTTTAGTTTTCTTCTCAGGCTCCGTTTTGACAATATTATTCTTCTTCTACCTTTTTTCCTACTTCGGGGCTACCTTGGGCTTCCTTTCTGCATCGGCGATAGCAATTATGGCTTTCAGGGCTGGATTAAATTCCCTATCTTCACAAATTATCCTGATTACCGGCCCATTGTTGTGAGCGGGAAATGGATTATTGGTCACATTCGGGGCTTCTTCATCCCTCAACACTATTTTTCCTTGTTCTATCAAATCTTCCACAACTTTCTTCAATGTCCAATAGTTGTCAGTACTATGCCCCTCAGCTCCTGAGTGATAAGCAGACCGGACGCCCCGCTGATAGGATGGTGATTCTAGGTTTTGTCAGTTTTGGGGTATGGGTTGTAGCAAATTCATCTGGACAAGCTTCAGGAACAGACTAGAGTAGGGTTCACCAATCAGTGTGAAGTTTGTTCGTCTGGGTGGTTCCCGAGGACGGAAGTTATTTTGTGGTGGTCGGGGATTGTAGTGGTTCTGGTGAGAAGGCTGGTTTCTTTGGAATGTAGGTTGATTTCTGTTAGCTTGTGGTTGCGGTCGGCCGAAAGGTTGAGCATTCATGACCGCATAAGGTGGGGGATCATAAGCCATATCAGTGTAAGGATAGTAGTGTTGAGGGGTTTTTTCAGAGAACACAGGTCTCGGAGCTCGATATCTTCTTCCCCCTGATGCTGCCATAATTGTTTCTTCTTTCTTTTTACCTTTGGCCATTCCTCCAGACCCGCCTTGGATGGCTTGGGAGGTTGCTCTGATGGCCGACTGGCTCAAAATTCTGCTTGTCTTCAGATCATTTTCTACCATTTCCCCGATTTTAATTGCCTCTGCAAAAGGTTTTCCCATGGCCGACATCATATTCTGAAAGTAATCTGCTTCCTGGGCCTGAAGGAAAACAGTGACCATCTCTACCTCATCCATCGGAGGCTTCACTCTTGATGCTTGTTCGCGGCATTTAATAGCGTATCCTCTGAAGCTTTCGAAGGGCTTCTTCGTCAAATTTTCTAAGGAATTCCTGTCTGGCGCGATATCGATGTTGTATTGAAATTGCCTGAAAAAGTCTCTGGCAAGATCATCCCAAATATGCCAACGTGAGATGTCTTGGTCCATATACCATTCTGAGGCAATGCCGATTAATCTCTCCCCAAAATACGCCATCAACAATTCTTCTTTGCCACCGGCCCACCGTAGCTGATTGCAATACTTCTTCAAGTGAGCAATGGGGTCGCTTTGCCCGTCATACTTTTCAAATTTCGGTGTTTTAAACCCTGAGGGAAAGTGTACATGCGGGAACATACCCAGGTCTGTAGAGGAGACACTCTTTTGCCTGCTCAAGCCTTGCACATTTTTTAAGCTCTGCTCGAGTCTTCTCATTCTCTTTGCCATCTCATCCTGCTCTAGGCCTTTGGGGGTTTTGTCCCGCCCCAGTATAAACTCGTATGGCGGTGGCTGAGAGTAAGTATATTAAGGATAATGAGGAGGGTCAGCCTAAAATACGAGATTTTGGAATGTGAAAATCGAGGGTCGAAAGCATGCTCCGGTAGTGATGGTTGTGTTGTTGCGGAGCATGGTGGAGCCGTGAAGATGTTGGGAGCTGTTCCAGATGGGAACACCTGAGGGCGAAACTCAGAAGGTGTTCCTAGGAAGTGAGCAGTTATAGTAGGTTGCCCCAACGGAGTGTTTGGGTGGCTGATGGGGACAGTAGTAACAACTCCAGATCTAGGAAATAGCTCCGGGAATCCGGGGATGGTGCTTGGAGGTTACTTTCCATTATTCCAAGCGTCCCACATTTCCATGAGTCGCAGGCGCAATATCCGATTCTCTTCACCTGTAAGGGACTCAGAGGCTGGGACCCCCGAGATGGGGCTGTCTTCAGTAATGAGAACTGGTGACAGAGTCATTTCAGATGACATCTCCGTACTTCATTTTGATCTGGTGAAATATCGATGTGAGGCCAGCTTAGCACAAACCATCCACCATTTCTAAAAGCTTATCTGGAAATGACAGCAACAACGGTTAGTTTGAAATAAATAACAGATAGAGAACCGCACATTGGAATGTGATGCACCTATACAGTTAAATGAATATCTATATTTTTGCTACGGTTGCATGCGTCATCCCGGCTTTTCTCTTGTTCCCTTTGCTTTTCTTTCTCTTTTGTTTTTCTCTCATTTTCTTTTCCCTCTTCTCTCTTTATTTTCATTTTCTGCTTTTCCTTTTCTTCGGCCATGGTTTTTCTCTCAATGCCTTATTTTTTTCTTTTGCGTTTCTTTTTTTCTCTCTTGTTTTTCTTTCATTTATTTCCCTCGCATTTCTCTTTTTCTTAGGATTTTGGTCGAATCTTATGTAGATTGCCTACGTATCATGGCCCCACATGAATCAGACCAGGCGTAGTTCTTGCAAATAAGGTAAATAAGCTATTTTTTTTTGACATTTTGAAAGAAATGCTTTAAAAGGAAAAGGAAAAGGAAAATATTTTTGATATTTGATTTTGATTTTTCTTTTTGTTTTTTGAAAGAAAGACTTCTAAAAATTCCTTTTCTTTTTATTGGAACTTTGGGAATTTAGAAGTAAAAAGAAATATTTTTGTTTGAATTTTCATTTATTTTCTCTCTTTCTAACACAAAAGAAATTTTTTTTTTTGGTTTTGAAAGTTGCCTCTTAATTTTCGAAAGAGGGACTTTTACGAAAATATTTTGAATTTTTGAGAAAAAATATTTTTCGGACTCAATTTTTCAAATTTTTTTTTATTTATGAAAGAAAGATATTTAAGGAGTATTTTAATGATTTTTTTTGACCTAAAAGGAAAAAGTGGATATTTTTCAAAAAAATTTATTTAAGCAAACAAAGACTCGATTTTGCAGATACGGCTTTTCAGTACTTCTAGGAGGAAGAGTTTAAGGTTGTGCCAGCAAACCATTAAAAAATAACTCAAGGTGGTCGTTCTTGCAAAAATTCGGTGCCCTTTTGAGGTCATTCAGCTTATTTTAAACAAGAATGGAATCATCTGACTTATTTATGACAAAAATTAAAATTTTGATATTTTTTGGGCTATTTTTGCAAAAGGGAGGTTGGACCAGATGATACGTATCTCACATCCGGTGAGAATCAAACCAGCGTAGTTCGGGGAGATTTGCCAAAATCAAAACTATTTTGAACAATAGTTTTCTTTCTATTTTGTCAAGTATTTTTCTCTCTTTCTTTGTTGTTTTCATTTTTCAAAAATCCAACAGCATTTCGGTACTATTTGGGCATTGACTTTTTCAAAAAAAATGGTCACCCTCACTTAGTCCTAACACTGCTATTTTTCTCAATTTTCTCTTACTATATACAAGCCGGTCAACATGCAAAGTCGAGCAAATAAATGCGCAAGTAGCACGTAAGATGCATCAGGGTGGTCTTTCATTTCAGGTCACCTGTCCTAGACGGACCCAACCCCTGTGTTGAGTCCCCTAAGTCAAATGCACATGATGCAAACAAACGTCTTACTAGGGATCCGACATGAGTTTTAGTTCTTCTAGGTCTAAACTCTAGGTTTATTGGTCTAGACCTAGCTTACCTGAGCGGACAACTCGAGCCGAGGGGGAGGCAGCGTACCGGGGATACAGAAGCTCCGCCGACTTAGCAAATTATCCAACCTCGTTCTAAATTAGGTAAGACTCTAAACAGAAGAGAAGCTACAGGAAGTGCACCCTTCTCCATGATATAGAAGACTCAGAGAGAGGAATGGGTTCGCGACAGTTTATATATACAATTTTAACAAATATCAAAGTTTGGTGTCCCAAGTCACCGGTTTAACTTGAATCCCAAATCAAGGAAAATTTTGACTTCCCAGTTGGAGTCTGCGAACCAGAAATTCTGAATAAGGAATTATGTTAACCCGAGGGAAGGTGTTAGGCACCCTCGGATCCCGTGGTTCTAGCACGGTCGCTTAAATTATTATAAATGGCTAAAATCTGATTTTTATACATATCATCCTATAGTGTAATTTTAGAATTATTTACCGCTTTTGGTTAATATTTTTTAAGAAAGTGAACGTCGTTTAAAAATGTATTTTTGGATCCGTCACATGAAATGCACCCGGATCCTCGACACATTTTTATTCAACGTTTTGGGATTTAGATTTGGGTCGCATGAAATGCACACCCATATTTAGGAAGGTAAAATTATTAAAAGCGCGCCTAAAGTCACTAACGGGTTATTATCTTTGCGAGAGGCCGTGAAATTCGCTAAACGGCACGTCCCGAATTCTAAGTATTTCAATATAAGCAATTAAAGAGGGCCCCGCAATTTATGTATTTTTGTTTGGTGGGGCTCACCTCGTTTTATTATTTAAAGGCCAACCTAAAACAAACTATGATTTTTTATTTATTTTTGTCTCTAAAAGGGCCTAGTTAATTTGCATTTATAAAATTTGGGCCTCGAGTTCAAGTCCGAATTCAAACAAAAAGGAAGAACCTCTTAATTTGAACCCGCTACCTAACTTAAAAGCCCAAATTTATATTGCAAATTAATCCCCATATTCCTAGTATGGTTTTAAAGGAGTTTCAACTTCTAGCATTTTTGGGCCTTGAAAGTTTGGCCCAGGCCTGTAACGTGAAGCTTCCCGGCAACTGGGCTTCAGTAAAGTCCAATATGATAAAAGTAGGCTGGTTTTTCCCATGGAGGAGCAGGGCCAAACATTGGGGCCCAGTCTCAGCCCAAATAATATAATCAAAGGGAAATCAGCAAAATTGCATATATGAACCAACGTTTAATTACTATGTACATTATGAACGAGGACCTGATTGTTATTGGAATTCCTAGTGTTAACTAAGTGGTAATGGAACATATGAGAATACTAGTTCATATTGTACGCCAAATCAAACAAATTCCTTAGCAAACTTATACCTTATTAGAATCCGATCTCTGCCTACTCAAATCGTATGCCAAATCAATGAGGAAATTGAGAATCTCTCATCATTTTTTAAAACTAATTTTACTTACATCCTATGTGAATTTTAAATGAGAGCCTGCAGATGTTTAACATTTCTAATACCACGTCCAAATAATCATGAAAAGGAAAACACCAATTACACCTTACACAATCTAGAAGACTGTCCAGTCTTAATTACAGGCCCAAAACTTACTGAAATTCATGAAATAAACCTGAGAAATTTGTCCTAATATATGGGATTGAGCTATGTTACACTAGGACTAATATTAAATGACTAATAACCAGTCCCAATACGTCTCAAACAGTCCGATTTTAGTCCAGTTATACAAACCAAGGTTCATGTAAACACAAAGCAAAAGTAAACTTAAACAGATACTGATCAACTATTATTTATTTGACTATGATAGCTCGAACAACTACATTTCAAGAGGCAAGTAGATGAGCATTTCATTTTCATCATTTCACTTCAAAGCTTACATCAATTCATGGTTCGAATATGTACCTGAAATTATAAAGTAACAAGAGAAAGAGAGAGGTTAGCAGCAGTTCAGCAAATCACAGCTCGCACCAGCAAAAATAAGGCCAACTTTCAACCCAAATCAAACCACAATACCCAAGAAAGAATAATAGAAGGGTAACAACAACAAATCAACCAAAACACACTTGTTTGACCTTTAATTTACTCGTAATTAAACCAGGAACCCTTTGGAAAACTTCAGCAAATAAAGTCAAGCTAGAAGATGAGAATCAATGCCTAAACCTCAAAATTAGCCTAGAAAATTCAATGTAACAATGTTTTTGGAGTTTTTTTTTTACTGATTTTTCTCTTTTTGTTTTGGTTTTTTGGAAGGAATTCATATCTAAAAAGAAATTTTGAACTATAAGAGTTCAGATTTTGAACTTCTTTGGATTTGAAATTCAAATTTGGAGGCTCAAATTTGCAGAAATGTTTTTTTGGAGGGGGGGGATTAGAATCTGGAAATTTTTGGGAATTTTCAGATTTGTAAACTGGCAAATGAAGGCAGACAGGCTGCCTTTTATAGGCAGGGAAGGGGCAGGAAGATTCTAGAATTCACTCACTCATTTTCCCCCTTTTTTTTTCGGATTTTGTTCATTAGTCCCTAAAATTTTGACTTGTTGCTTAAGTTATTACCCTAAGTTCCTGAAATTACAATTGAGGCTCTATTTTAGAAGATTCTAGAGTGTTGTAGTTTAACCTACAACATTCTAACCAATTTTAAGTACCTAGAATAACCCTGATTTTGTTTTGAAATTACTAACTTAATACCAAACTATACCTCACCCTCTTTTACCCTAATTAAGCCTATCAGTAACTATGGTTAACTGTTACGACCCAGATTTATCCCATCATCGGGCGTCGTGATGGCGCCTACTAACGTAGCTAGGCCAGCCAAACAATACAACATTTCTTTATCCACCCTCAACAACATATTATTCTACAATAATTAAATAAGTACGGAAGACTTTAGTTTTAATAAAAACGATATAAAAATGCAGAAGTTTCAAAATACACTTCTACCAAGTATCTGGTGTCACTACTCACGAACTACTAAGGAGTGCTAAAAACATCAGTCTGAAAGAAGATACACAAGAGTCTATCTCGATACAAATAAACAAACTGAAGTGACATAGATGAGACTCCGAGCCCGCGTGCGTCGGCTAAGCTATCTGAGAGTCTCTGGACTCAAGGTCGGCTCCCGGTCTAGAACTGCTGCGGTGGTCCGTAAGCTGCCTCCTGATCTATGCACAAAAAGGCACAGAAGTGTAGCATCAGCACAACCGACCCTATGTGCTGGGAAGTGCCTGGCATAACCCCGGCGAAGTAGTGACGAGGCTAGACAGGACCTACCACAATTAACCTATGCAATTACAATATACAAGTGCGAGAAAAACAGTAATAAAATAATACAAAGTAATAAAATAATACAAAGTAAGGCTGGGAGGGGACATGCTAGATAAAATGGAACATCAGAAACAAACGGCAGGTCTACTTTGGGTTTCATGATACATATATGTATATTTATAGTGGACGGCGCGCCACACAATCCCATAATGTATAATTCATAAGTGGTCGGCGTGCCACACGATCCCATAATATAATTCATAAGTGGTCGGCGTGCCACACAATCCCATAATATAATTCATAGGTGGTCGGCATGCCACACGATCCCATAATATAATTCATAAGTGGTCGGCGTGCCACACGATCCCATGATATAATTCATAAGTGGTCGGCGTGCCACACGATCCCATAGTATAATTCATAACACTGATAATCTCTCCAAAGGAGGTCCCATTAGGGAAAAACGTCACCATAACAGTTAAACCCGGCAAGGGTACAACTAACAACGCAACTACCCCGGCAAGGGAGAATTCAATTGTATCAGTCTACTCGTCCCGGCAAGGGAATCATTTCTTCACAAAACTCTTTTAGTTTATTTCGTTCTTATCCAACACTTTACATGGAAGTTATCAATTTAACAAGACAGATGTGTCATATCTTTCGAACTAAAAGCATTTACGACTCACGGTCATACTAGACACCGGTGTATAGATACTCGTCACCATGCCTATGCACCGTACTCGATCATTTAGCAAATAGCAATCAAAACACTCTAATCCTATTCGCTCAAGCCAAAGTTAGACCAAACACTTACCTCAAATGCTCCAAAAGTCCACTCAAGCCTCTAGAATAGCTTTACCCCTCGAATTCACCACCAAACCGCTCGAATCTAGTCACAAATTACTTGAATGCATCAACAAATGCTAATTGAATCAACTTGAATGCATGAAAACGAATTTCCTAAAGTTTTACTCAAAATTTCCCAAAATGCCCCCGGGCCCACGTGGTCAAAACCCGAGGTTCGAACCAAAACCCGGTTACCCATTCCCCCATGATTCCAATTATATGATTAGTTTTGTAATCGGACCCCAAATTGAGGTTCAACTTCCCATTTTTTGAAAACCCTAATCCTTAACGAAACCCCCAATTCCCTTTTATGAAAATCCTTGATTGGAGTTGAAATCATGTTACAAGATGTTAAGGAGTGAAGAAAATAAGTTAGAAATCACTTACCAATCGTTTTGAAGAAGAAGAATTATTTGGAAATTCGCCTCTTCTGTTTTGGGTTTTGAAACAGTGTAAAATAGCTGAAAATCTCGGATTTATATGTTTTACT
>MU711957.1:40652-63515 GCA_026770625.1 Nicotiana glauca | reverse complement strand
ATATATATATATATATACACACATATATATATATATATATATATATATATATATATATATATATATATGTATATTGTTATACAAAGTTTCAAAAAAATTATGGTAAATGTCAATAGTTTGCACTTTTAATATAGTTCTTTACCTTTACATTATAGTTTGATTGGTAGTTTTCTTTTATTTAGTGTAAAAATCCATTTCGTGTTAAAAATAACATATTTTTCATTGAGTCCTTAAATTGTTCATCCCTATTTGATTCAATTATCATCAATGTATCTTGGTAAATATTAGATTTCTCAAAGGACAATTGATTTGATAGTGTTACATTGAAAATGTGGTCGCCGGAATATGTGTTTGGTAGTGTATGTATTACATTTAAGAAAAAACCGACAAATAACCGAAAAAATCGAAAAACTGACATAAACCGAATCGAGAAAAACCGACTTAATTGGTTTGGTTTGGTTCTAATATTTGAAAAACCGACTTACTTGGTTTGATTTCTTTTTAGGGAAAAACCGATCCAAATCGAACCATGAATCTGGTTGCTTTGAAGACTTCCTTTGTAAATTTTAAATTAAAATCCAACAGCTCATTCTCATTTATCTGAACAACAACGTTAGGTTTAGGCTGTCCCATGTGGCCCATACGTCTTCATTTATCATCATCTTCTTATGGCCGAACATACCAATTGAATCTTTCTGGATGGCACTGCACTGTACCTTTCAACGTTCCAACTCTCAATGTAGACACTAGCTTGAAAAAAAATTATCACTTACACTTGGTACTTATCCGAATTATTATTATTCCACCAACGACATGCATCTTTAATATACATTTTTATTATTTAACCAGAGTTAACGTTATACCTTAGCCGGTCTATTGGAAACAATCTTTCTATCTTAATAAAATAGGGGTAAGGTCTGCGTACACACTACTTTCTCTAAACAGTGACGGATCCAGAAATTTAAATTCGTGGGTGCTGAACTTTTTTTGGCATAAAATTATTATCAATCACATTGTATAAAAATATAACTATTTGAACATGATAACAAGAGAACACATAGTATTAATATTAATTAAGGACGTCGTGAAATCATGATGGATAACGCAACTGATGAGAAAAAATATTTATGGGTTTCTCTCTTCGAGAGGAATTGCTCGTCTTCGGGAGGGTCGAACTTTGGAATAATTTTTCTTTTTCTTTCTTCGTAGTGAATTAGATTTTGTAAAATAAGAAAAGATAAAATAAAATCACCGAAAAGAAATTTTAAAAAAAAATAGTATTGGGTAAAAAAAAAATTGTTGGTGAAAACTGGAAAGAAAGGGAGAAAGTAGCTTAATAATAAGAGGAAAAAAACAGATATAATTGGCATGTTTTAAAAAGTCTTGCCGAGTAACAGAATCGAACCCCCGCCCTTTAACTTTCTTAAACCTCCAGTGCTCTTCCACGACCAAAGCACCCATCAGACTTTTTATCTAATGGGTGCTTTTGCAATTTTTTATACGTTTCCTCAAATTTTCTATATAACTATACATACTCTGTGTCAAGGTTAATGGGTGCTCGAGCACTCAAATTTAATGTATAGATCCGCCTCTGTTTCCAGACCCCACGATATGGGATGATACTGTATATGTTGTTGTTGTAATCAGAGTTAATGCTACATATTTTTATCTTAATTTGTCATTTAACCGCGCTAAATTAATACGAAGTAGTGCAACATCAAGTATAAGTATTTTGCTTTCACTGTTGAGGCACGCATAAGCTCCAAATAAGTACGAAGTACTTCTGTATAAAAAGGTAATTTTAAATTAAGAGCAAGGAATTTGTATCCTCCTTGGTGTTATGACCCATTAAAAAGGTGGATTAATCAAAATTGAACACTTGCCTCCGAAAAGTATGGCCTAAACTATAAAAAAATTGTGGCATTTGATCAAAAGGTCACACTTTTTAACTTTAAGCAACACTTTTCTAGGGCCGGCCTAAACTAGCATAACCTTTTTCCTAAGACAACACTTTTTAAGTGTTGCTTTAAAGACCACGCTTCAAAAATGTGGCCTACAAGGTATAAATGCTACGCGTCTAATACCTCATGTGGCAACATTTTTCATGTCCTAATGCTACATGTTTAAATCGTTGCCTTTTCTACCTTGAGGCTACCCTTATAAAGTGTTGCCAACAACAACCCAGTATAATCCCATTTAGTGGGGTCTGGGGAGGGTAGTGTGTACGCAGACCTTACCCCTACCCTGGGGTAGAGAGGTTGTTTCCAAATAGACCGCCAGCATCCTTCCCTCCAAGAACTTCCCACCTTGCTCTTGGGGAGACTCGAACTCACAACCTCTCGGTTGGAAGTGGAGGTTGCTTACCATCAGAGCAACCCCTCTTGTCTGATTTGTTAATAATTTCATATATCTAATAATCACATTTATTATCAAATGTAGATATTATTATCATAAATTTTGAGATTATTGCAAAAGTGTGTAGATCTCAAACACTACATTAATCAATATATAAATAACCAAAAAAAAAAAAAAATTCAAGTTGTCACGACCCAAAATCCAACTAGTCGTGATGACACCTAACCCAACCCGCTAGATGAACAACTATCCAATTTCACTGAAATTAATAAAACAATTAAATAGAGAAGTTAACTAAATCTTATACATTCCCCAAAGACTAGTAGTACAAATCATGAGCTTTTAAGAATAGATTTTATAAAGCCGGTATGAAATAAATACATCACCTGTTCGAAAAGTACATAAACAGATCTTTATGAATCTAAGACTACCATGAACAAGAGGTAGCTACAACCGCAACGCATGTACATCTTCTAATTCATCTCCCGTTGAACACAACAATATCAACATCCAACATCTGGACGCAAGGTGTAGACGTATAGTACGAGTACAACCGACCCCATGTACTCAATAAGTAACAAACCTAATCTTAGGTTGAAAGTAGTGATGAGCTGGAACAAAGGTCGGGTCCAACACCAATAGCCAACAACAGTTCATAATAACGTAAAGCAAGAAATAAAAGAAGTAACTCAGAATTTAAAATGCCCAGCTTATTCATAGTTCCCAAAAATAGTTCCGCTTTTTAAGTATATCAGTGAAAACTCAAACCCTTTACCAACATCATTGAAAAATATGAGTATGTTTGAAAACTATAATTTTTCCAAAAAACCTTTCAACAGGTAAATGTTTTATTTTCAGATAGCATGAGGAAAGTACATCTCTATGCCTACATGTCAAGATACATGTAAAATCATGAATGTCACCAAAACCGAGTAGCAGAAGGAAATGCATCTCTATGCATGTATCTCAAGTACGCATGTCAAATGCAATGCCTCTCAGTGATGAACTCATGTACACACTCTCAGAGTACTCAATCTCATTGTCTCGCATTCTCTCTACCGTGCTCAATACTCAGCATACTCAATCACTCAACACTGTATATTCCTTGTTGCGACGTGCAATCCGATCCACATATATATAGCCATAAGGCTCATTGCAGCGTGCAACCCGATCCATATACATATATAGCCATAAGGCTCGTTGCAGTGTGCAAACCAATCTATATACATATATAGCCATAAGGCTCGTCGTGGAGTGCATAATCAACTACGCTCACTAGGGGTTTGTGCATACTCCAGAGGGGCTCCTTCAGCACAAACGCTATATCGCTATGACGTGCAGTCCGATCCCATAAAATGTAATCAGTCTAACATGCCGCGACGTGCAGCCCGATCCCATTATATCACTATCACTCAGGCACTCGGCCTTACTCAGTCATTAATCTCTCCAGTCTCTCGGGCTCACAATGCCATGAAACTAGCCCAAAATAATGATATGGTGTGTCAATAAACGGTAAAAGAGATTGAGATATGATATGCATATGAATGCGTATGACTAAGTATGTAAAGTAGTGAAAGCAGATAGCTCAACAGTAAAAACGACCTCGGTGGGTCCCAACAAGATAAGCATGTAGCCTAGGCATGGTTTCTAACATGTATCACAGCTCAATAGCATAAGTATGTAGAGATTTCATGGTTACAGATAAGATCAGGTAACAATACAGTACCACATAAATAATGGAGTTACTATTCATACAATGCACGCCCATACGCCCGTTACCTAGCATGTGTGTCACCTCAGTACTAACCACTTAATACGTAATTCAGGGTTTCATACCCTCAGCACCAAGTTTAAAAGTGTTACTTACCTCGAACAAGCCAAATCCAATATCGAGCAGGCCAAACGACACTCCAAATAAGCCATCTTGCTAGTATCGGCCTCCGAACTGCTCAAAACTAGCCAAAAGCAACTCAATTACAACAAATAAAGCCAAAGAAAACAAACCCAATCGATAAAAGTCAAATCTTTAATTAAAGCCAAAATCGACCAAAAAAGACAAACCCGTGCCCATGCCTCGGAACCTAACAAAACTCACAAAATCTGACAACCAATTAAATTACGAGTTCAACCATACTAGATTCACTCAAAACCAACTCTGAATCGATGTTCAAAACTCAAAAAATCGCTTTATGAAACTTTAGGCTAAACCCCCCAATTTTCCTATTTAAAATTCACAATCCAATTATAAAAAATGAAAATAGATTTACGAAATATAACCAAAACCGAGTAGAGAACACTTACCCCAATTCATATGGTGAAAATTGGTTCAAGAATCACCTCAATCTGAGCTCCATAGCTCCAGAAATGTAAAAATGGCCGAAACCCCCGAAATAGAGTACTATAAATATACTTCTGCCGAGGCATCCTCTTACGCGAACGCAGTAGAAGCCTTGTGTTTATGAATCACAAACCCACAATGCCTCACTTTACACTACGCGTTCACGGCAAAACCCTCGCGAACCTTAAGAAGCACATTACCGGACTTACGCAATCGCGGACAACTCACTGCGAACACAATGAAGAACCCATATAGACTGACCAGCCCCCGTTCAACACTACACGAACACATAACCATGGATGCGGATGTGAAGATTAAAACATTTAACCCAATACGAACACGACCTCAGAAGCGCGAACGCAAAGAAAAAATAGTTTCACTGACCAAAACACCCTTCGCGATTGCGGCCAAGCCATCACGATCGTGAAGAACGCCAGTAGCAACATGTAACAACAGAAAAACCAGCAATGCAAAAATCATTTGAAATGCTTCGAACTACGTCCAAAATTCACCCTAGCCCCTCGGTAACCCGTCCAAATACATAAATAAGTCCCATAACATAATACAAACCTACTTGAGGCCTCAAAACACACATAACAACATCGAAACGACGAATCACTACTCAATTCAAACTTGATGAACTTTGAACTTTTTAACTTCAATAACTCGTGTCGAAAGATAGAAAATCAACCCAGAATGAACCCAAATTTTACACAAGTCCCAAATGATATAGTGAAGTTATTACAATTCCCGGAACCAAAATCCAAATCCGATATCAAAAAGTTCACTCCCAGTTAAACTTTCCAAAAATCCAACTTTTCACCATTTCAAGCCAAATTTAACTACGGACCTCCAAATCACAATCCGGACACACTGTTAAGTTCAAATTTATCCAACGGATCTAACGGAACCATTAAAACTTCAGTCCGAGGTCAACTACTAAAAAATCAAACTTGGTCAACTCTTTTGATTTAAAGTTTCTTAGTTGATAATCATTTTTCCTAATCAAATTCCAAATAACTTGAAAACAAAATCGACGGTTCACACAAGTTATAACGCATCATACAGAGCTACTCATGCCCGTAAATTACCGAGCAAAGTGTAAATACTCAAAATGACCGGTCGGATCGTTACTTTAAGCAACGCTTTTCTAGGGCTGGCCTAAACTAGCGTAACCTTTTCCTTAAGACAACACTTTTTAAGTGTTGCTTTAAAGGCCACGTTTCAAAAGTATGGCCTACAAGGTACAAATGCTACGCGTGTAATACCTTGCGTGGCAACATATTTCATGTCCTAAGGCTATATGTTTAAATCGTTGCCTTTTCTACCTTGAGGCCACCGTTATAAAGTGTTGCCTTTGTTAATAATTTCATATATCTAGTAATCACATTTATCATTAAATGTATATATTATTATCCTAAATTTTAAGATTATTGCAAAAGTATGTAGATCTCAAACACTACATTAATCCATATATAAATAACCAAAAAAAGATTCAAGTGCCTAGACTTACAATGACTTCGAAAATGAAATATTATGTATCATGTACTACATTAACTAATAAAGCAAATTTCTTAAAGGTAAGCTACTGAAAATGAATTATATAACATCTGATGTATTCTATCATGAATAACATTTTAAAACACATTATAGTGTTAAAGCTATTATATGTCAGAAACCTAATTTGTTATCTCCTTGGTCCTTAACACCCTTCAAATCAATCTCCTAATTTTGCAACTTATCCATTTTCAGTAGCTTGACCACACTAGTAATCTAAGCAACATGTGAGCTTTCCTTGTTCAAATGAGCAAAGGCGTATGAATGTTTTGGGCCTTAAGTTTCTATCACGACCCAAAACCAACTGTCGTGATGGAGCTTATCATGAGACTAGGTAAGCCAACTACTCAACCAATTCAACTAAATAAAAGCTTTGAAAAATGCGGAAGCAGTTAATATTTAAGGAAAACCTTTTAAAAACAGAATAAAATTCGCAACTCAATACAAAATCTCTCCCAAAATCGGGGTGTCACCGAGTACATGAGCATATACAACGGAAGAAAGTCTAATACATTGTCCAAAGAGCAAAACTAAAATACAAGTAAAGACGATGAAGGAGAGTTAAGGTCTACGAATGCCATCAGCTACCTCGATAGTCTCCAAAGATCTCGACTCTACAACTCATCACCCGCTGTGACTGGAAGCACCTGGATCTGCACACGAGGTGTAAGGTGTAGCATGAGTACAACCAACTCAATAAGTGACAAATCCAACCTTTGGACTGAAAGTAGTGACGAACTCAACCAGTAAAGTTCAATATAGAAATAACAAAAACATAGGCATGCTTTCAAATTTAACGGTTAAACTCAAATACAGTAAGATAGATCAAATCTAAATGATATGAAGAATATAACTCCTTTACTTCTACATGCCAATGCACATGCTGTATGTAATGCAGCGTGCTGATAGCCTCATGCGCACACACTCTCAAATGCTCAGTCACTCAGTATTGTATATGGCCAATTCGGCCCAGGGAAGAACCATCTCGGAATATATACACCAGCCGACCATAAGCCACTCAGTACTGAGTAGGTCCAATCTAGACCGTGGGAAAAAATCCATCCCCATGTATTTAAATGCTTCGGACAAGATCCATATCCAAGGAAGATCCATCCCTCAATACAATCACCCACACTTACTAGGTGTGTGCGTAGGCTTTAGAGAGGTTCATTCAGCCTAAGCACTATCATAAATTAGTAAAATCACTACGCCGTGTAGCACGATCCCATAAATGTCACTCATTATCAGGCTCGCGGCCTCACTCAATCATCAATCTCTTTAGTCTCTCGAACGGGCTAACAGTGTGAAACTAGCCCGAACATAATGATATGATGTATCAATAAATAACAATAGAGACTGAGATAAGATATGAAATGAATGAATATGTTTGAGTACAAAGTATCAATGAAATATGTAAGTCAGCAGTAAGAAACTACCACTATAGGTCCCAATAGTACCAATATATAGCCTAAACATGATCTCTAGCATGATTTACCACTCAATTACTTTATCACATGATGGAAATACAGATATCAACAAGATAGATCCACTATATAGTGCCATGGAATCGACCAGGTCACAATTCTCACGGTGCACACCCGTCACTTGGCATGTGCGTGACTTTAACACCAATCACATAATACATAATTCGGGTTTTGAACCCTCAGAGCCAAGTATAGAAGTGTTACTTACCTTAATCCGAGCCAAACTCTACTCCAACACGCCTTTGCCTCACAAGTAGGACTCCAAATGTCCCAAATCTAGCCACAAGTAGTACAATACAATCAATACAGGCTAAAGGAATAAATTCCACAAAACATTACGAAGTTATAACTCAAAAATCCAAAATCGATTCAATGCCGGCTGCCGGGCACACATCTCAAAATCCGACAAAAGAAACAAAATTCGAAAGCGCATCAACTACGAGTCTAACCATATCAAATTTATCAAAGTTTGACACCAAATCGCCACCTAAATCCCCAAATCAATGTAAGCGGCAAAATCTGAGCACTTGATTTCTCGCTATCAAGCCATTTCGGAAGAATGCCTCGAGACCCCGAGGACGTGGATCCACGACCTAGTCCCCTCCCTCAGGGCTCATCGAGGCCCGATTCGAATAAGACAAAGGTCGATGCTAGAACAGAAGGAGAAGTTCCCAAGGCACACAGCTAAGTCTGACAGAGCCGGCCTATCTAGAGCCTATGACAAAGCGTTACGTCTAGCTGTCCCATCCCCACACTTTATAATTAATGCACGTTGTACTATAACCAGGTTCACCTCCTATATAAAAGGAACCAACACTACTTTTTATGGGATTGATGTTGCTCCAACTATTCTCCACCGGATCAATAATATCACTCTCTCTAAACTTGCTCATCCTTACTAGATCGAGGCTACCCTTAGCATTATTAGTTTCATACTTGTTCTTAATTTATTGCTTGGTATTGGCCATAAAGAGCATTGCTTGATTATATTTCATCTGTTATCCCATTCTCGACTACCCCCGATAACTCGAGATCGAGCCCAAATATTGGCCTCGTGGTCCTCCATCAACCAGTACGAATCTAGGGCAACAAGCCCCCCGATTTGATTACTGCCTCGTTTTAGCTTGAATATCTTCATCAAACTTTGTAGTCTTAGCACCAACTACTCTAACAACTAGCATAAAAATAAATCACGTATTTTTAGAATCGCATTTATAAATTTAATTGTCGTTACCATTTTCACGGTAAACAGTTTGGCACCCACAATGGGGCTAAAAATAATTGTTATTATTTTCTCACTGGTTCCGCTGCAAAAATGCAAGTTATCTTTCACACTTTTTCTTGTCCAAGATCTCTTGATTCCAGGTCGAAATGTCTAGCTCGGTAAGCAGAGACGAGAATGATAACCTCGAAAACAACCAGAAAAATGGCGTGGCTATTCCGGCTACTGGAATGCAACCACAGAATCTTGTTAACATGCCCAGACCGATCTTAGCGGTCGCAGATTCATAAGACGCACAACAGGCCGACGAAACATCACACACTGATAAGCGCATACGACCTAGCGACCAACAGGAAGCCCAAAAACCCCCAACCCGAGAAGAATAGGAAGTTAGTCTTCGTGTTATTTTTGAAATGTTGTAGGCACAATAGTTGGCCGTAGCTTGGTTACAAAGCCATTCGAAGGCTCCCAGCACAGCAGCGCAGGAGATATCTACCCCCGCCGAGCAAGCACCCAAGAGATCGAGCAATGACAGATCAGTAGTTGACCCTGCTATGGCAAAGATACTCGGGGATCTCACCAAAAAGATCGAATCAGGTTCGTGGAAGTTAGTGCAGTATCGTCCCTCGAGGAAGCGACCTCGAAACCCATTCTAGAGAAGCTCAAAATGCCAGAGCTACCTAGATACAACAGGACCTCGGATCCCAACGAACGCATCACCGCCTATATGCGCGTGGGAAAAGGCAACGACCCAAAGGATGAAGAGATCGAGCCTATCTTATCGAAGAGGTTCAGGTAAATATCCTAGAAAGGAACCGTGATGTGGCGTCATAACCCAACGCCCGACCCCATCAACTTGCCTACCATACCGGAAAACTCCTCCATAAAGGTGCACGCCGGTGCTATTAAAGTAGTGATGAGAGGGCCCGACACGCCCAGGGCCAAACAAAGGGAGAATGAAATGCCACGTGAATTCGTATCTCATTCTCTGATGGAACGTACGAGATTACCCCTGGTCTCGGATGGCTGGTCAATACAGGCCTACACTCAAAGCCTAAACAACCAAGCCCGACGATTTTAGGACAGTTCAAATAAAACTTGATCAGGTACCCAACCAAGACCTAGTCGGATGCCCGTGCCCGGTATCAGTCACAAATCAGGGTTGCGGATGACCATCCGGGAGCCTCCTCGGGCTCAACTTACCCAAACAGGCTCTTAGCAAAGAAATCAATGCCGAATAGAAAGAGGTGTCGCCCGTGCGCCGTAGACAGGGAGAATGCCCCGAGATGTAATCTACCTTGCAACGATCAGAGAACGGCCCGAGGACGATATCCTCGAGGGATCGTCAACAAAGCCAGATTCGATAGGGATGCACGGACGGCCAGGGTACCTCACCCACCAGAGTACAATTTCCACATCACTATACCAAGCATCGTGCTCACCGTAGGCAGAACCAGGGGCGTCAAATGGATTTGACCCATTCGACCAAATTCCCCTTAAAGGGATCACAACCTGGCGCGGGAACTACATAGCAAGTACGGACGCGGGGACGAAGATAGGCACCAGCTCCAAAGGATAAACGCCAAGCTGCCCAACAAAAATCGTTGCCGAGAACCAACGAGCAAACAAATTTAAGTTCAGCCCCCAGTATGGAAGACGGCCAGGAGTAATGAAGCAAACGGGCCACAGTGCATTACCACTATAATGGAGAAACGACGACCCTTTCCAAGAACCTGTAAAAGGGAGAGTAAAATTCTTGGCACCAGAGAAAGGCAGATCTGGGGATATACCCCCGAGGACGCCCTTATATTCAGCAAAGAGGGTACCGAGATCTTGTCTCAACCCCACAACGAAGCATTGGTTACCTTCTTCCTCACTCGATCCGTTTTTAAATAAAACATGTGCTCATGAGTTCAGATCACTCTATCAACACTGTTGGACTGCCGGTTCGAAGCACATCCACCACTCGAATCTTTGACAGACTCTAAACGGCGATCGCTACAATAAGGGGAAAGACCATTCCCCCTAGCACAACATGACTGGCCCATATCGGAACGCCGAGTCCCATATCATCAAAAGAGGTACAAGGCACGGACGCCTTATTTAGATGACCTCTGGCGCATAGCCCAAAGACAGTTTGGCGCCCTATTTTTGCCAAAATAATGAAATCCCACACAAAGGATGAAATCAAAACCGTCGGCAGGAAGCAATACGCGACAATGGGAGATCATGCATCACATGATGCATCACCGGCATCAATATCTCCACTCTTGAAAGAGTCGAAGGGTAAGCGAAACACATCATCGGCTAAGCCCCGATCAAACACAATAGAGGGTTGCATTAGAATCCATACCCCAAAATAGCAGGAACATACCAAACCCTGGAACATCACCCACAAATCCCGCGGTAACAGAAAATTACTTCCCTCCTTCGTTATTTTTCACTAACCTGTATGCAGACACTGGGTCAGGGCGTTCGGGAGCTTTAGCTCTACTCGAAGACCTCAAGGCCTTAACAAAACCTGTCGCGCTCTTTCCCCTCGGCCAGACTTCTGCCCTAAAGAGGGTTTCGCCAGCGAGATTTTTAGCAGAGCAACGTACTATCGAGGAGGATCCGATAAGATCACATGCCTTCTTCTACAATCAAACGATGAAGGACACCTCCCTTAAAGGCGCCGTTTTCTCGAAAGGGTCGGGGAACGGCTAGCTGAGTTTCAATAGGGAATCATGTACCAGACCAAGCGGTCCAAGGAGCCACGCCCATGCAGGACGAGCTCACAACAATGGAATAATATGTATTTACGACAAGCAATAAAAGAATATCTTTCAACATTTCACACTCCAAAAAGGAAATTTCAGCATACTCTTGGAAGGGATCCCTCAATCAAATGCGTCCCGAAATACTCGGAGATATAGCGTCAACAATTTGGCACCCGCACGACCCCAGGGTCGGAACTCTGGGCTCATAAATCCCCAACGAGGTAACTCCGAGATCACGAATAGCGGATTTCAAGCCTAAGTAAACTCGATGACTCGGAGACTGCCTCCAGTCGCCGTACATTGGAAAAGCTGAGGCTGTAAGACCCCGAGCGGGCAGACTCGATATAACCAGATCTATTCTACATAGCAACAAAAACTTTAAGACCTCAACAGGCATGACAAACTGTAAGACCTCAACATGCATGAAAATTTTGTAAGACCTTACTACATGCATAAAATTCAACCCGGAAGTTTAGGCTATACGTCCCATTTGTAAGAATCTCGAAAGGTCATACCCTTGGTGTAGATTCCTAAACTATCACTCGGGATAAAAAATGGCTCTAGCCAAGCACATATGACTACGGTCAAAATGGCTACACCAGCCGAATTAAACACGACTTGGGGACGCCCGACTGTCGCTAACAAAATCGCAGGCCATTACTTCTAATATACTTCGAAAAGAACCGGTTAAAATAGGATTCACTTAACAGGCAAACAAGCTTCGACCATGTCAGCTCCAAATCACAAGGCTTCAAACTACTCAGCTTACGAGCTACGAACCTTCTGAGGTGCTCAAACATCACCGCTAAACGAAAATTGAGGTTCTTTCAGAATCGAGGACGGTTCAGGCAAAATCATTTCAAAAAGACCTTAACGAGAGGAAACAAAGCCTACAAAAAGCCCATGAGCAAAAGCGTAAGAGCCATTATCGCCAGCTCAAAAATGAAAAACTTGAGGATTAAAATAAGCTCGAGTCGAAACCCGATTCAGAGACCGGATCCAAAATAGTTAACTACATATGCCTAAGGGCACAACCCAAGTGCCATTATCGCCAGCCAAACAAGCCTCCGGGCCACACGCTTAAAAGGTCACTTCCTCCCAAAGCGCAAGAACCATCATCATCCGTCCGAATGGGCACAAAAGAACTTGAGGGTCAATTAAAGCTCGAGTTGCAACGCGATTCGGAGACTGGACCCAAAATAGTTGAAACACAAATGCCCAAGGGCAAGGAGCAGGAACAATCACCATCCGCCTGTGCAGGCACAAGAGATTGAAGGTCAGGTGAGCTCGAGTAAAAGTCCGACTCAGAGACTAGGCCTAAACGGCTGGGCAAAGAACAGAGGTCCTGACACCTACACACGTCAAAAATTGCACTTAAGAGTCTCCGGGCCTATCTAGTAAGCTTCGGATCCACGAGGTTCCCGCCAGATACAGAGAACCAGCCTGCCTAGTCAAAAGCAATGGAAAAAGAGATGCAAAAGAGATAAAACTTCAAGTTTTTTTCTTATTTACATGTGCAAAAGGCGCGCTCTCCATCTACAAACATGCTTTGCAAATATCAAGTACAAAATGGAAAAGCAGTGAAATCCACACTCCACTCCAAAAGGCTATGGCCTGCAAGTCCCAGATTTACCTTCTATGATGTCAGCAAGAAGGGATCGGGCATCGTGCTCGTTCGCCCTTGCTCGAGCCAACTCCTCCGAGAGAACGAATCCCCTAGTGTCGATCTCCTCGAGTACCTCCCTTCGGGACCTGTAATGGACATATCCCTCGATCTTCTTCTCACGATCGAGGGCCCGCTTCAACTCAGCTTGGGCATCAGTAACAACCTTCATACGAATCGCCATCTACTGATCAGCCTTGGTTCGACTTAATGTTGCTTCAGCCCGGACATCGACTATTTCAGCCCTGACCTTCGAGAGTTCGGACTCGAGCATCACAATCATATCCGCTTGAACTAAAGTGTTGTCGCGAGCAAATCAGAGTTAGACCTCGAAGGCCGGAACTTTCGCCTAAGCACCCTTTTCTTCTAAAGCATGAGCTTGGACCTGAGCCCTCAGTTCACCGCAAGCATTCCTGACACGGTCGGTTTCGCCCTTAATGTACTCTAAAGCCTCCATTTTTTTCTGCAGCTAAGATATGCAAAGGGATTAACCTTAAGGGTCATAAAGAGCAATACGTGTACTATGAAAGGTTACCTGCTCCGTCAAATAGCTCTCGTAATTCGAGCTCCGATACGCCTCGGATCGCTAGTGCATCAACTCAGCGTCCTTCTCCTCGCTAAGGAGACTAAGGGACTCACCCTCATCCAGAGCTATACGAAGCTTGACCCCATAATGGAGCAGCTCAGACCTGAGCTTATCAAAGGCCTGCGGAACAAAAACTCAATAAGGAAAGAATGACGCAAATTACAGAATGACTACGCCGAAACTCACCATGAAGTGAAGCCGTCGGACTTCCTCGAAGGCCGAACACACTTCCACCACTCTAGCCCCTTTGTCCCCAGAAGAGCCAACCTCGGTCGATATATGTCCACTCGGAGGAATCACCGCTTCGAAATCAAACACTCCTGGAACAACAGGCTCGGGCAATGTCATCTCCTCGAAGGTATGGGTCCGTTCTGCCCCACTAAAAGATACATCACACTGCAAGTCTAAGTCCCTTTTATCACTATAATCCCTTGACTCGGAGGCTGACGACTCCTCCCTCTTCCCCGAGGAAAATAGCCACGCCCGATGCCTACGACAGCAAAGTTATTACAAAAGAAAAAGGGAAAATATCATCTCAAATATACAAAGACCAAGGTAAAAGCAGTGTACGGGCATGCTTGGGTATTTCGCTTCCCATGTGCCGCGGGACACAACTCACCACCTACGCTCGTCGTAAGTCGAATGGGTCGCTAACCTCCGAACCCAGCCAGGCAAATCGGGAACTTTGCCTAGCGACCACGAAGTTGCTGCAGGAAAGAAGGAAACACAATTACTAGGCTGGCTTTCGCTATAAACGAATCTAAGAAAGCTTGAGACACTCCACTCATGCGTATAATTCCATCCCTTGGGAAATGGCATG
Organism: Nicotiana glauca; assembly: GCA_026770625.1. Classification (NCBI taxonomy): domain Eukaryota; kingdom Viridiplantae; phylum Streptophyta; class Magnoliopsida; order Solanales; family Solanaceae; genus Nicotiana; species Nicotiana glauca. The sequence goes on along the minus strand of MU711957.1, from coordinate 48,731 downwards.
AGCTCCACGGGGATAATGTCAGCCGTCCAGACCCGGACTAATCAACTGGCCCACTCTTGATCCCTATCTCCCTCATCATCAACAACAAATGGCGTAGATGAACGACACCGCAAAGTTAGCATGCCTCGATAATGAAAGGGTCGGTACAATCAGACGAGGTGGCTGAGCGTGAACTTGAGCCCAACCTTCTTTGAAAAGAATCTCATCATCAACACTATTCGCCAAAGCGACGGATGTGTCTGTGCCAAAGTAACCTGATACTTAAGACATAAATCAAGCATGACCCTATCAAGTGGGCCAAATGCGAAAGGATATAGGTATACGCTCAAGAATCCATCAACAAAGTTCATAATACTCTCATCCAGGGAAAGCGCCTGTAGCGTTATCCCCTCGCTCCATCTGTAATATCTCTTCACAATCCCCAGATGTTCCTCTTTTATCAAAGACACAGTCTTCAGAGCGAATTCCCGCAAATCCTAAACACTGGGAGTGGAACTCTCCTCTCCCTGCCGGGCCGGTCCTAAAGTAGCTACCATGACCATGGTAGAGTTGGAAGATTAAAGCAAGGACGTGCGCCAATGCTTTTTGCACCAGAAGGGATGAAGGACCTGATTCCAAGGTGGAAGGATAACTATCCAAAATAATGAGATCTCCCAAAGAAGCTAAGGCCACCCCACATATATGGAGGAAACAATGACGATTTTCCTATCTAGAGTGAACCCCTGGAGGCCAACGGCCTCGGTACAGATCCTGGATTAATGGCCAACCTCAGAGGTGCCCATCGACGAGAAGTTAGGCCTCAAGAAGTCCACTGTATCGTCTCCATCCTCAAGGATCTCTGCCAAATAAGCAGTCGGGCTTTGAAAAGCCTTCAACGCCCTCATAGAATTCGAGGCAGTACCCAATCCCATGATTATTCTTTCTAAAAAGAAAAATAAATACGTAAAGCTCCGATCAAGAAGGCCCTAGGAGGGCTCGATGCATTGCCCAAGTATAGGCAACCCTTCAATGGAAGTCTATCCACTATGCTTTAAAAAGCTATCTGTGTCAAGTTTAAAGCGGACCCCCGGGTACCTGAAGCTGACCTTCGCACAGGATGTCATCCTCGAAAGCTCCAAAACTCGGCGTACTATCTTCATGCAACTCGGAGGGCCCGATAGCCCAAGCCTATCAGATCAATTCAGGCTTAGTCTGGGGTACGATAATGGGCTCAGAAAAGAGCCATGTCAACCAGCTGAAGATCAGGAAGAATGCTCGCACCCGAGTTAGATATCAGCAATTATCAACGAAGTTAAACATTCAAAGTCCTCAAAGTATTCAAGAATATACAAATAACAGGGTAGGTATCAAAGAAAGAAATCGAAAAGGTATCTTTATATTCATAAATATTCATCTACAACAGCCCCGATGGATCCTTACATATGATTACAAAAGCCCACAGAGGGTCCCTACACAGAAACAAAGAAGCAAAAGGATGCGTATGGTAAAACCTAGATCCTAGTCCACGCTCAAAGGTCCATATCGGCATTAGCTTCTACCTCGACAACAGTATTTCTAGATATCATATCCCCGGGCGCATGACCTCAAAGAAAATATCTTCCAAAGCGCCCTCTCCTCAGAAGACCTGCCCCAGCCTTCCATACTGATATCCCTAAAAGGATAAACCAAAGAGCAGGGAGGGATGAAAAATGCCATAGTCTGCCGAAGGTCGAGGACCTTCACTGGCCAAGAGAACCGCGGAGAGGCGGCGGACCTGGTGAGCCTCGGCTTCGCTTACATGACTACTTTAAATCCACTTCTTAGAGCATCAAGTCGTGTAAGCTACTAGTACACATGTTCCACAATAATAGTATCGCCCGCCGGCATAGATACATGAACAGATAAAACTAAGGACTTACGGGGCATATACAAATAATGAGAAAAATATGATGACACATATGAATAAGTGGAACTAGGGTAAAATAATACAGACACATCCCTGTGGCATATTGAGACAATACATGTGATCACTGTGTCTAATGCAATAACACATGGCCTGGCAGGAAGAAAATGGAATCGGACCTGGCCGCCACCTAATCGCCCTCCCCCTCTAGGGCAAGCCCTAACTGACTGAGCTCCAGCCCGAGCTGGCGGGCGGGTGGTGAAGTAACCGATGGCGAAGTCGTAGTTTGACTACGATACGTAGCTGGACCTCCCAAAAGGCGGGGACAATGCCTATTGATGTGTCCCAAATATCAATACTCAAAACAACCTCTCCCTGTGAATGGTGGTGAATACTGAGACGGACCCCGAGAACCAGAGTAACTATCAGAAGGACCCGATATAGATGAGTGACCCTGTTGTACCCTATATAAACCTTAGCTAGATGATGCACCATAGTGAATTGTACGAGCTATCTAAACATGCCTATAAGGACGACCCCTACCGTGGTAGAACAGTCCTCCAGAAGGAACACCGCTGAACCACCCGATCTATGTGGCCTTTTGTCCTCCCTCTTACCCCGCTCCTGGCTACGGTCCATCTCTATCTACTGAGCAATATCAACAACCTCATCTAAAGTAGCACAAAACACCCTCTCCCTAGTCATAAGCAACCGCAGTTGATATGTGGGGCCATCAACGAACCTCATGATCTTCTTCCCCTATTATTGGGAACCATTCAAACTGCATGACGGGTGAACTTAGAAAATCTCATGTCGTACTGCTTCACGGACATGCTATCCTGATGCAACTGCTCAAATTGTCTGCATAGCTCCTCTCTCTGAGACTGCAGCACGAAATTCTCCAAGAAGAGAATGGAGAACTTCTGCCAGGTAAGTGGTGCTGCACCGACTTGCCTGCACCTCTCATAAGCCTCCCACCATCTAAAGGTAGCACTAGAAAATTGGGTAGTGAATGAGGCCACTGGTCTCCAGAATACCTGTTGTACAGAGAATCTACTAACACTTGTCCAAGAAACACTAGGCATCCTTCGATTCTGTCCCACTGAAAGATGGAGGTTGGAGCCTCCCAAACCTCTCTAGTCTCCTTTGCTCATCATCAGTCATAACAAGAACCACATGGGCCTAAGTAGCTATGACCGACTAGGCTAGTAGTGCCCCTGGTGTCCGGAGTCACTACATCACCTGCTCTAGTATGCGGGTGGTGGGAGTCTTAAGTACCTCACCCAGCCTAAGAAGTGGCTGATGCGACCAAAATAAAGACCGCCTAAGCAAGACTAGTGCACACAGTCAGAATTCGAGCTAAAGCCCCCTGAAGTCCTAGAATCATGATGGGAACAACTGATGCCTGGGTTGGCCCCATTGGCTCAGCCACAACTGGAACCTGCTTCTGAACTGGGGATACTAGTAGATCTACATATGTACGAGTTGTACCTCTACCCCTATCGCGGCCCCTACCGTAACCTCTACCTCTCACTGCCCTCATTGGTGGTGCTGGTGGTTGTCCATCCTGTCCAGTAGCACGTGTCATCACCATCTATGAGAGAATAGAATAACAGAAGTTTAGTTACTGGAATCAACAGATTCGCACGACAAGAATTCAAGAGTGTGATGTTTCCTAAGGGTTCAACAACTCACGAATATAAGTACAGACGTCTCCGTACCGATCTGCAAAACTCTACTAAACTTGCTCATGACTCATGAGACATATGTAACCTAGATTCTGATACCAACTTGTCATGATCTAAAAATAAACCGTCGTGATGAAGCTTATCGTGGGACTAGACAAGCTAACAATTCAACCAATTTAACAAAATAAAAGTTTTGACAAATGCGAAAGTGGCTAATGTTTAAGGAATACCTTTTAAAAATAGAATAAAATTCACAACTCAATACAAATTCTCTCCTAAAACCGGGGTATCATCGAGTACGTGAGCATCTACAATTTAAGAAAGTCTAATAGAATGTACAGAGAGTAAAATTGAAATATAAGTAATGATAATGAAGGAGAGTCAAGGTCTGCGAATGCCATGTAGCTACCTCGATAGTCTTCAAAGATTTCGAGTCCATAACTCAACAGCCGCATGACTGGAAGCACCTAGATTTACGCATGAGGTGTAGGGTGTTGTGTAAGTACAACTAACTCAATAAGTAAAAAATCCAACCTTTGGAGAGAAAGTAGTGACGAACTCAACTGGTACAGTTCAATATAGAAATAATAGTGCAATAACATAGTCATGATTTCAAGTTTAACACTTAAACTCAATAGAGTAAGATAGATGCACATGTTATACAACTCCTCTAGTTCTACATGCCAATGCACATGTTATATGTGATGCACCATGTTGACAGCCTTATGTGCTCACACACTCAAATGCTCAATCACTTAGTACGGTATATGTCCAATTCGGCCCAAGGAAGATCCATCCCAAAATACATATATCAACTGACCATAAGTCACTCAATACTGAGTAGGGCCAATCTAACCCGTGGGAACGATCCATCCCTAGGTATATATATGCTTCGGACAAGATCTATGTCCATGGAAGATCCATCCCTCAATATAATCAACCGCGCTAACTGGGTGTGTGTGCAGACTCCGAAGGGGATCCTTCAGCCCAAGTGCTATCATAAATCAGTAAAACTGCTGCGACATGCAGGCCGATCCTATAAATGTCATTGATAATAATGCCCTTGGCCTCACTCATTCATCAATCTCTCCAGTCTCTCTCACGGGCAATGTCATGAAACTTGCCCAAACGTAATGATATGATGTAGAAATAAATAACAATAGAGACTGAGCTATGACATGAAATGAATAAATATGTCCGATTACGAAGTATTAATGAAATTAGTAAGTCAACAACAAGAAACGAACACTATGGTTCCCAATAGTACCAACATATAGCCTAAACATGATCTCTAGCATGATTGACAACTCAATTACTTTATCACATGAACTCAATTACTTTATCACATGATGAAAACATGAATATCAACAAGATAGATCAACTAGATGCACGTCTGCAGGCCCGTCACTTAGCATGTGCTCCACCTCAATACCAATCACATAACACATAATTTGGGGTTTCGAACCCTTAGAGCCAAGTTTAGAATTGTTACTTGGCTTTGATTTTATTACATGAATCTATCTTTATTTTTGGCATTTAATTGCGGATTTCAAGAGAGAAATTGGGATTTTTTGTCTAACGTTTCATAGAGTGAATTTTTTAGTTTTGAACATCAATTCGAAGTTGGATTTGAGTGAAACTAGTATGGTTGGACTCATAACTGAATGAGTTGTCGGATTTTGTGAGTTTTGTTGGGTTCTAAGGTGTGGGCCCAGGTTTGACTTTTAGTTGACTTTGGACTTTTGATTAAAGAATCGACCTTTATTATTTGAAATTGTTCCTTAGGCGTTATTTGATGTATTTGAGGTTCTTTTGGTAAGTTTCAAGCCGTTTTGAGGACGGTGTGCATGATAGGCATTTTTGGATTATCGTTTGGCTTGCTCGATATTTTATTTAGCTTGTTCGAGGTAAGTAACACTTATAAACTTGGTGCTGATGGTATGAATCCCCGAATATACGTGATATGTGTTTGGTATTATGGTGACGCACATTCTAGGTGACAGGTGTGTGGGCGTGCACCGTGTGAATTGTGACTCGGTTATTTCTGTGGTATTGTGTAGTTACCTAATCCTATTTGTATCTATGAAATCTATATGTGCTAGAGTAATTGAGCTGTGATCCATGATAGAAATTATATCTAGGCTATATACTAAACCTGTTGGGACCCACTGAGGTCATTTCTACCGTAGAGTTATTTTCTTATATTACAATTACATACTCAATTATACGCATTCATTTGCATATCATATCTCAATCTCTTTTACTATTTATCGATACATCAAATCATCATTTTGGGCTAATTTTCATGACATTGTGAGCCTGAGATACTTGAGATATTGATGACTGAGTGAGGCCGACGGCCTGATTGTAAGGATATTTATGGGATCAGGCTGCATGCCACAACATGCATTATTGATTTATGATGAGATTGGGCTCCACGCCATATCAGGTATTATTGTTTCCTGATCGGATCAGTTTGCACACTGCATCAGGTATTATTTATTCATGCCATGATTGTCTTATTATAGCGCTTGGGCTAGGTATTCCCCTCCAGAGTCTGCACACCCACAGTGAGCGCAATTGCTATTAATTTTGGGCCGGATCTGCCTGTATAGTGCTAAGTGACTGTGAGGATTAAGTGATTAGGAGTACTGAGTACATTGATACTACGAGAGTATGCACATGACTTTATTACCACATTGCATTACAGTTGGCATATCTAGTTGCCAAACAGGCATAGAGATACATTTCCTCATGCTGTGTGTTTACCTGGAAAATGGTAATAATAATTAGATTTGATTTTGTGGTTCTAAAAATACATGATCTATTTTTATGCTAGTTGTTTAGGAAATAAATGCTAAGTAAGAGATTAGAAAACAAGATTGAAGCTTGCAGGTAGTATAATGACCAAACCAAAGGGCTTGAAATCGGAGCGTCGAGTTGGCATATATGGGCCTTGAGGTCGAGCTGGATGTTCATCTAAGGGTAATCGAGGGAGGATCAACAGTTATGAGAGCTGCGATTGTGGCTCTATATGAACAATAAATAAAGAACAATAAATCAGATATAATAAATGTAAGTAAAGCGATAAATCTAAGCAATATAGTCAAATAGAGAGTATGTTTGAGTTAGAGAGCAGAGAGAATATTTTTTTTTATTGAATATTGAATATCAGATGTTCTTACAAAATGACAAGGATCCCCTTTATATATGAGGGGGAATCCTAACATAGTACAAAAGTATTTATTATAAAGATATGGGGCTGGTACAGTCATTTTAATGCTAGGATGCGTGTCTGAACAAGCCTACTAGACGTTGTCAGCTCTAGTCATCTGCCTTGGGAACTTCCCGATCTTTCTCCATAACTGTTGACCTATATTGTCTCGAGGTCGGAAGTCGGTAGCCCCTCGGATGTATATCTCGACCGTAGCCTCTAGCCTTTGACTAACGTGCTTACGAAGCACCTTAATGGCCGAAAATTGGACCCTCCAATTTTACCACATACAGTTCGTCCCCATATTTCTTTGAGTGAAATGCTAAGAAATGATTTTGATATCCATATCTTTGAATATCCCGCAATGATGTAATATTTATGATGCAAGCCTTTATGATAACTGATAACTGAAGCATCCCGTCGGTTCATCTTTCCACAGTCATTTAAGATACAACCGACTCATATTCTCCTAACTATTGCATCCCGCACCGGTGCAACGTCTCAAGAAATGGCTTCATAATAGTGGTGCTGGCGAGATCCATGCTCACCAAATTTTTCGCCCAACCACTACATCTTTTTCTGCTTTTTCTTCATCTTTTACTGCTGCTTCTTTGTTACTAGGTAAGGACCCTTCATGGGCTTTTGTAATCATGTGTAAGGTCCTTTCATGGGCTTTTTGTAATCATCACTTATGAGTACAAAGATGTTTCTCTAGTTTGTCTCTGATTTATGCTACACTTCCTTTTATCTGCATTTGCTAAGAATCTGAATGCATGACTATACCGACCGATACGAATACCGAGCCCGGGTGTAAGAATTTTCTGGTTCCTGGTTGATTATTAGAATATCCCATGGATTCCATTGCCGTTCCTCAGGCTGAGCTGGGACTGAATTGATTAACTCAGGCCGCCGGGGCCCCCAATTTCAGATTAAGTATGAATAAGGGTTCAAAATTTTTAGAGCGAAACTTAGACTTTTAGGCCCCGATGATTGTCCTTGAGGGGAACTTGCTCGGACGTCTCTGTCACGACCCATTTTCTAAACAAGCCGGGACCGGCACTCGATCACTAAACATGATCGAGCGAACCATATCTGCTTATTCAATCTATTATAGCTCCAAACTTTATATGCAACAAAGCAATACTCTAACCCAATACTCTTGATTAATTCAAATATTTAAATAAGTCAACTCCAAAAATTTATTCATAGTAACTACCAAATTATTGCTAAGTTATTATAAAATAACATATGAATCTTATCCCAATGACTATGTCTATGAAGCCTCTACTGATAAA
>MU711957.1:14007-38585 GCA_026770625.1 Nicotiana glauca | reverse complement strand
TACCTTTTTCCTCAAATAAATATGGATATTTCTTTCTCATATCTTCCTCGACCTCCCATGTAGCCTCTTTTGAATCATGATTACTCCACAAAACTTTTACCGATGCTAAATCTTTTGTTCTCAACTTTCTTACTTGCCTATCCATAATTTCTATAGGTACCTCTTCATAAGTCAGGCCTTCTTTAATTTCTATACTATCAGCAGGTATTATATGCGACTCATCATGAATGTACTTTCTAAGCATAGATACATGAAAGACAGGATGAACAAAGGACAACTCAACGGGTAGCGCTAGCTTATAAGCCACGTTTCCTTTCTTTTCTAGAATTTCATAAGGTCCGATAAATCTAGGGCTAAGCTTCCCTTTCTTACCAAACCTCATAACTCCTTTCATTGATAAAAATGGGAAATGGGAACGAAGTCCCATTTCCAAAACTTAAACATTCTGCCCAAGCAATTTTCCGCTTTTGCGGTGCAGGGACCGCTTTTGCGGTCCCGCTTTTGCGGTCCCGCTTTTGCGGAAAGACCAACCGCTATTGCGGTCTCCTTCAAACCCCCGACAAACCGCTTATGCGGTATTCCCATCGCAGAAGCGAGTTCGCTTCAGCGGAAAAATCTTTGCTTCTGCGGTTCCTAGCCCAAATGCCCACTTTCGCTTATGCGGCTCCAAGACCGCAGAAGCAAAAATATCAGAGGCAGCAGGCCAAAAATCTTCATAAGTCCAAAAAATTCTCCGTTTAGCCATCCGATTTCATCCCGAGGCCCCCGGGACCTTAACCAAAAATACCAATACACCCTATAACGTTATTCAAAGTTGTTCTAATTATTAAAACACCTCGACTAACATCAAAATCTTCAAATAACATCGAATTCAAACCTAAGTTCTTTCAAAACTTCAAAAATACGCATTCGATCAAAAACTCGACCAAACCACGCCGAAATGACCTGAAATTTTGCACGCACATCCCAATTGACATGATGGTGCTACATCAACTTCCGGAATTCTGTTCCAATCCTCGGATCAAATTTTTACCTATCAACCGGAAATCGCCAAAATACAAACTTTCGGCATTTCTAGCCTAAATGAGCCACGGACTTCCAAAATACATTGCGAACATGCTGCCAACCCCGAAATCACCTAACAGAGCTAACGAAACCATTAGATTTCCATTCCGAGGCCGTCTTCACACTGTTCCTATTACAGACCATTTTTCAACTCTTAAGCTCTCATTTTGGGACTAAGTGTCCCAAAACGCTCTCAATCCTGACTCCGAACGTCCCGGCAAACCAAAATAGCAAAATTGAACTTAGGGGAAGCAGTTAATAGGGGATCGGGGCATAAATTCCAAAAATGACCGGCCGGGTCGTTACAATGCATCAAGATGGTCTGTTATTTTAGGTACACCTGTCTTAGACGGACCCAACCCCTGTGTTGAGTCCCCTAAGTAAAATGCAAGTGATGCAAACAAACGTTCCTACTAGGGATCCGACATCGGGCTGTATTTTTCTAGGTTTAAATCCTGGGGTTGTGTTCTAGACTTGGGTTACCCGAGCGAACAACTGGGGCCGAAGGGGGGCAACGTACCGAGAGAACTAAAGTCTACCTGGCCTTATTGCTGGCCCAACCTCATTTTATTTGGTATAATTTCTACATAAAAAGCGGGCCATGCGAACGTGTGCACCATTTTTATAAGACTCAGAGGAGTGGCGTAAGAAGACAATTATATACAATTCAAACAATATTAAAGCGGTAAACAGATAACATTTAGCACAAAAGGTTCACAGAGTACATTAATATTAACAATAAATGAAGCCAAGTAAAAATCATTTAACAAGCTCGAATTCTTGAACCATGAACCAGAGATTTCTGTTCTTGTCCCCAGCAGAGTCCCCAGAACGGTCACACCTTTTTTTTCCTATCCCAGAAGGGTATAAGTGTGTCTTTTCCAATTTAAGTGACAATCGAAACGAGATTATTTATTTAAAAATAAGAGTCGCCACTTGCAATAATTTATGGTGTCCCAAGTCACCAGTTTAAAATCCTGAATCGAGGAAAATGACTCTATTTACGGTATGCGAACATAGAAATCCAGATAAGGAATTCTGTTAACCCTGGAGAAGGTGTTCTGAATTTCCGAGTTCCGTGGTTCTAGCACAGTCGCTTTGATTATACTTGGCTTATTAAATTGCTTGATTACTCATTTTAGAACCTATATGCATTTACCTTTTACCGCTTTTTTTATTAAGAAAATTATCTTGAAACGGGTAACGCGTACGTGTACCATTTGTTTGGTGCGACAAAAATCATGTCATGCGAACGTGTCCATAATCAATAATGCTTTATTATTATTTAGAAAAGTTTGGCCACACTGGCGCGAACGCATACTCCATTTTTTTTTAAAATCGTAATCATGTCACGCGAACGTGTACGCAATCACAATGGTATGTTTAACGGGCCTAAAGAAACCATGAGCATTTATTATTTTTGTATCTAGGTTATAAGATTAATATGAGGGCCATGTATGATAAATTGGTGGATGGCACACCTCAGACTATATTAACTAAATTTAATTAGTGGCCTATTAAAATAATTTTATTATTAAGAAAGTTTGCTCGAAATTACGCGAATGCATACTCTGTGTCCGGTGAATCCACGAGCCCGAATTCTCCATCAAAAGATCATACCTCGGTCATACCCCTTGGGGTTCGGAGCCAAGCCCAGAGTCCGTATTTGAAGTTTGCCTAAGAATTGATTCCGCTCGAACCGTTGCAGCGGACCATGGCAAGCTAAGAGGAGGCTCCCGAGACACGTAATCCGACCTGACAAGGGCGGCATACCTAAGGTCTATTCTGAGGTGCAGAATCTAGCCAGGCTATCCCTATACTATCGCTATTTACCACGTTTTATATTGTAAAGGATCCTCTAATTATATAAGGAGGGTCCCCACCTTCAATAGGGCGGACTGATGTTGCTCCACTTCTCCACAATGCAATAATATCTCTCTCTCTATCTCTCTTACTTCTAAATTATTTGTCTTCATTGACCTCGAGGTCGTCTTAGTACTTTATTGTTTCTTCGTTTGTTCTTCATTATTTAGCTCAAGATTTATAGTATAGAGCCTTACTTACTTATATCTTTATCTGTTATCCCCTTCCCGACTACCCTCGATAAGCCCGAGATTTTAAATTGGTATTTAAGTGTTGATTTGGTGTTGGATTTTGGTAAATTTAGTATGGTTGGACTTGTGGCGGAATGGACTTCCAAATTTTATGACTTTTACCCTATTCCAAGACGTGGGCCTAGGCTAACTTTTGAGTTAACTTATTAACTTTTTATTAGGAGCTTAGTATTTTCTTACGGAATTGATTTCTTTAGCTTGTGTTGATTATATCCAATTGTTTGTGGCTAGATTCGAGGCATTCAAAGGTCATTTCACAAGGCAAAGGTGTGTTGGACTTGAGACTTGCACTGTTTTGAGGTAAGTAATATTTCTAAATTTGGTTTTGGGGCTATGAAACCCCGTATTACATGTCATGGGATTTGTGTTGAGGTGACACACATGCTAGGTGATGGGCGTGTGGGCTTGCACCATAGGAATTGTGACTTGGTCAATTCCATGGAACTGTATAGTTGAATAATCTGTTGTTATCTGTATATTATCCATGTGGTATAGAACTTGAACTGCAAATCATGTTAAAAATTATGTTTAGGCTATGTGTTAGTACCGTAGAGGCCTACAAAGATCTTGTAACATGGTGAATTATCTACTAAATTATTGTTGTGTACTCACTCACAGTTTTACTTGTATATTATATCTCAGTCTCTATTATTCTTTATTAATATATTATATCATCGTTGTTTGGGTTGATTATCATAATTATTAAGAGCCCGAGAGACTGGAGAGATTGATGAATGAGTTAGGCTGAGGGCCTGTTTGTGAGGATAATTATGGGAGCGGGCTGCACGACGCAGAATGTTTTATGTATTTATGCTATGATTGACTTGTTATAGAGCTTGGTCTGAAGGAGCCTTTCAGGAGTCTGTACACCCCCAATGATCACATGTACCTATTGAGTATGAGTGCCGTGCGCGAGCGCCAAACGACTGGGAGAATTGAGAAACTATGAGAAATGAGTGACTGTGAGGTTGGAGTGAATTGGAGGATTGAGTGACTGTTACCATGAGATTTTGCACTTGATTTCATTACTATTGTACTTCAACTGGCATATATCTTTGTCATTTAGTTTCTGAGAGATACTGTACACATGAAATAGGACTTGACCTGAATTAACTATTTTGGCTTAAAAAGGTCGAACTTTGAAGCATGCCTATTTTTCCTATATTATATTTTCTATAATTGAACTGTATCCGTGAAGCTCGTCATTACTTTTAGTCCAATAGCTAGTATTGTTACTCACTGAGTTGGTTGTACTCACGCTACACCCTGCACTTCGTGGGTAGATTCAGGTACTTTTGGACACGGTGGGCGCTGATTTTTTGAGCAACTCGATCATTTGGAGACTTCAAGGTAGCAGCCCGGTGTTCGGGGACCTTGAGTCTCCTTCCATATCTTTTAGTTTTATGTATTTAGTTTCAATCTTTCATAGACAGTATTTTCAGACTTCTCTTGTTTGGACGCTCTACTCAGTGACACCCTGGTTTTGGTAATTTCCATATAGGGTTTTGTCTTTCTATCCAATTTTTGGGAGATTTAATGATTTAAACCCGTGTTATTCCATTTTTCATTTAAAGGTATTGGAAAGGTTTTGAGGTGTCGGATTGCCTAGTATCACGTTAGGTACCGCCATGACACGCTATGTTTTGGGTCTCGACAAAAATGGAAAAAACATGTTTTAAAAATTCATTTAATTTGGACATTGAAACAGAAAGTCACGTAGAATTCAACGCTTGCATGTGAATGAATAGTCGCTTTTGGTACGAAATGGTGAGAGGGCCCTCCAAAATCACATATCCAATTAATCACTTGGTCCTTTTATGGAGGAGTCTCGTGGTTGCATGATATCGTAGATAGCCCCTTACAGTGAACCAAATAACGAAATATTTTAAAGAAAGAGATGCAAGGGGGTAAGGTCCTCTTAGATAGCACCAAATCACTTTCTTGCAGCAAGGAAAGTCCATGTTGACAGCAGTATCCCTTCCTTCGTTATCACTTCTCCAAATCTCCATCCTTAATATTAAGGTTCGATGAAGTTAGTCATCCTTCCTTCATATCACTTTCCAAGCTAGGTTCGAGCCAGCAGTTGTTTCAATCACACAGCTTAATTATTGCACTATTGACCTTCAAAATTGTCAACTAAACCGTGAGCTATGTGCAAAAGGTTATATTCATCTATTGAAATATAAAGTTTGAGAGCAGTAACTCAAGCTATATGAGCTCTTGTATCACATAATTTACGCTTAGTTTCTTGTAACTTTCCTTTTTGATGTAAGTTCATATACAAATTTTATTTTAACAAAATTGTGTCTAGTTGTTTAAAGATAAAATAGATAAACAAAAAAGATTCCTTCTCTCTTTTATTTTCACTATTCATGACTCACGAGCACATTCCAACATGGGAAAAAAAGAAAAAAATAAACACACAAATATATACACAGAAACTATTGATATTAGTTTGTTAATTCAACTAAACTAACAATGTTTTTTTCTCCTTCCTATGGACCGAGAATCAAGCTTCAGGTTTTATATGTTTCATGTCCGACCCTAATCAAATTTAAATTTCCTATGGGCCCTATACTTATCCAAATAGCACAAAAAGAGTCATCTTTGGAGACACTAATCTCCCAATGATAAATCATGTTGTCGGCAAAAAAGACAATGCCAAGTTGCGAACTTATTATTGTTAATTCAAAATTATTAATATTATAATTAAAGGGTAATTATTGACATTTTAGACTGTAACGATCCAACGGGTCGTTTTGCTTTCTAGATCCACGTTCTCCTATTTAAGACTTTCTGTATGTGCTTGTACTGTTTTATGACTTGCGGATGATTGGTTCAATTTTGGCACGGTTAGGGTTTAATTTGGAACTCTTAGTTCTATAATAGTGGCCTAACATGTCCAAGTTTGACTTGAGTCATCATTTTAAGTAAATAACCTCAAAACCGGGATTTGAAGATTCCAATAGGTTTGTATGATGATTTTGGACTTGGGCGTATGTTCGGATCGAGATTCGGGTGATCCGGGAGCGTTTGCGCTTATCGTTAAAACATAGCACCTTGAAGGTTTTATAGTTTCATAAATTTGGTTTGAAGTAGACTTTGATGTTAGTGATATCCGTTTGGAATTTCGAGCCTAGAAATAGTTCGTATTGTGATTTATGACTTATGCGTAAAATTTGACGTCATTTTGAGTTGTCTAGGCATGATTTGTCGCGTTCGTAGCTAGTTGAGCAAGTTTGAAGTTCAAAAGTTGATTAATTTGGTTTTAAGGTATGATTCTTAGTTTCGATTTTTTTTATATGTTTCAAGGCTTCGAGCAGATCCGGATTATATTTATGAACTTGTTGGTGAGTTGAACAGGATACTGGGTGACGGGTATGTTCAGGACCACCCGGAGTTAAGTCCAAAATTGTAGAATTTTATCTACTAGTTTCCAACACGGAGAAAGTCTCGCGTTCACGATGAAGGAATTAGGCTGGGGGACTTTTGTTTTACGCGTTCGCGAGATAGGGGTTGTGATCGCGAAGCTTTTTGTCCACTTGTCTTCGCGTTCGCGATCGATGGGTCGTGTTCCCTTATTGGGATGCTAGCTGGGGGACGAGACAGTCATTGGCCTTCGCATTTGCGAAGTGCCTCTCCTGTTCGCGGAGGGTAAGCCATATGGGGCATCGCATTAGCGGTGGCCCTGTCGCATTCGCGAAGGAGTATTTTCTGGGCGATGGCTGGTTTTCCTTCACGACCGCGAAGAAGGACCAATCGGCAGAAACATGTTTTAAGATCTGGACTTTGACTCATTTTCTCTCATTTCACGTTAGTTTGGCCGATTTTAGAGCTTCTATGAGGGGGATTTTCACCTAGCATCTTGAGGTAAGTGATTTCTATCTAACGTGAGTTTAATACATAGATTATTGGTAGATTTTAGCATAGAAATTATAAAAATTGGATTAAACCACAAATTTGCTTATGGAATTGAGTAGAAATTATATATTTGAGTTCGTAAGGACATGGGTAACATTTATCTACAAAAAAATTCTTGAATCCAGGCACATAGGCCCGTGGGTATTTTACCTTGAGTTTTGGCAAAAAATTGTAATTGTTGGCAAAAAAATTATGCTTTCTTTGAGTGCGATCATTATGTTGTAGTTGGTTACCGTAGTTTGAAGAGTTTGTCTACTCCTGTGGCTCGGGCCAAACAACTTTGCAGAAAATTTGAGATGCATCCCTGCATTGCATCGTATGACCTCGGTAGTGTATTTTCATGCCCCAATCTCAGGAGGCGCGACCGGCGCTCAATCGAGTGAACCTAACTGATCAAGCCTTATCAAACACTTTTTACCTAAATCAATGCTATTAGGGATCTGATTCCTCTTAATTAGACAATAAAAGGAGTTGTGCATTCAACATTGATAGATTATTTTATAACACAACCTTAAACCGTTGTTAGGCTTCCAAGATTTCATACAGTTATAGTTTAGAAAGAAGTAAGAGCACAAAGTTACCACATGGTTCATTGACCTCTCCAATACTCGTACATAACCCACACAATTGTCTACGAAGCCTCTAGGGATACAAAAGACAATGATAACAACACCAGCAACAAGGCCCCAATTATATCTCAAAAGTGGATATCTATAGAAAAGGTGTACAACGTAACCCCTTGAAGAAGAAAGGGTCTCACCAAGACTTTGAGAGGAGGATGCTCCGCTACACGCGATCGACACTATCCGCTATAGAGTCACGTACATTCATTTAAAAATGTAGCGCCCCCGGCAAAAGGGACGTTAGTACCATGGAATAGTATTAGTATGTATAACTAAATATCATCTTATTATAAATAACAACCATACAAGAGTAAAGAGGAAATCGTAAAGACAACAAAGTTTCGAATAAGCACCATGACTACAATATAAGGAGGTTCACATGATTTCTACTTCCCAGTTCAAATCGTCAATACATTACCACCATTTTTATATGTCATGGCATCCGATCATGGCCTGGTCGGCTAAGCCGTCTCTCCGAGACATTACCATTTTTTCGTTATTCATCTCACTTCAATCTTTAGTTACACCTGTATAAGTTTACCGACACTTGGGGACACAATTTCCACATTCCATCACTCACATTTCACATTGTTCCTATTTTCAACATTTGCTTTGTCACTTAAGATCGTAGGAACATACAAAAGAAATTAAAGTCATAAGCATTGAGAGGAATTCGTTAAGTTTGGCATATTAGTCCCCTAGTAACCTTGGCATGATGTCTAGGCATTTAGCACATAGATCATTTTCTCCATTTACAATGAATAACACATTAAACACATGAAGAAGTACCTACCATATACATTTTAACAACAATAATTTGCTTAACATAACAAGTACTGCATCAATCACGTTTCGATCTTACAACATTTACACGAGCACCGTGGAAGCTCAATTTCTATGAGGAGGGGATTTTAGCCATACATACCTCAATAAAGCTTTTTCTAATTCTTATAAAATTCCGTGACTCTTAGTACCTCAATCTATTGCACAAGAATTACAAAGTGAACCAAGAATTAGAGACAAGATTAAGAATGTAACTCGTTTGAGCATATTATCAAGCCTTAAGGGTGCATTTTGATCTTAGGTCTTTTTTGAAAGAAATTTCTATCATTTTATACCCCAATTGCTTTCTTTATAGTTCACAACCTCCCAATACTCTATGGTTTGATATGCATGAAAGAAACCCATTCTTATACCCATGAACCCCCAAGCTAAGTATTCTTACTAGTGTGAATTTTGAAACCAGAAATTAGGGATCAAGTTTCTTACCTCTTGGGGTGAAGGCTTAAAAATTTTTGCTTGAGAGTCTTTAAAGATTTGGGAAGGATTGAGAGTTAGTCTCTCACTCTACATGCATTGAAATATCAGGAAAATGGCCTAATGGGGTATTTTTTAATGGGATAGGGTCGGGATTCAAAAGTTAAAAAAAAGGAGCCATATGCGATCGCATACCTGACATGCGGCCAGCAAAAAGGACCGCAAAAATGGTCCCAAAAATCTGAACACACTATCTGGGTATGCGACAAAAATGCAGTCTGCATACCTGTTCTGTTGTCGCATAATGCACCGTAGAATTGCCCCTTGCAAAATTTCAAG
This sequence comes from Nicotiana glauca, assembly GCA_026770625.1. NCBI lineage: Eukaryota > Viridiplantae > Streptophyta > Magnoliopsida > Solanales > Solanaceae > Nicotiana > Nicotiana glauca. The sequence goes on along the minus strand of MU711957.1, from coordinate 29,266 downwards.
GGGATTATGCAATGTCTATGCGGACCGCATATCTATTATGTGATCTCATAAGTAGCCGCATAGTTGATAACAAAATTGACCAACACACTGCTTCACTCTGTGCAACTATGTGGTCCGCATACCTGTTATGCGATCGCATACTGGACCGCAGAATTGCACTTTTCTAGAAAATATTATTCTTGACTTTTTTATTTATAGGTCAGTCCAAAGGGTCTGAACCGCGGCGAGCAAGTCAAATTTCCAACACGTATTCCTATCTTGGCACTACGAGCTATCGAGTTTGAGTAAAAATCTTTCACGGGGCCGCACATGTATATACACGATATTCATTGATCGGGCCATACGATATTGGCATAACTAATGCGTAATATCGCTTGGATACTAATATATATGATATTTCCTTCATGAATTAAGATTTGATATTTACTTGAAAATTCTTATTTTATGAGATGACATGTGATATTTGGAGATTTAAAACTTTTATTATGTTAAAGGATCACATTATTTATTGTTTCTTATTCCATTGTTATTGTTATTAGCCTATTTATAATTCTTGTACTTTTTTTTATTGATCATTAGTAAGTGTCAATGTCCACCTCCCCCCCCCTCCCCGTCACTGCTTTTTCGATATTAGACTAGATAATTATTGGGTACACGTTGATTTATGTACACACGCTACATTTCTGCACAAATTTTGCAGGTACTGAAGCATGTATACTCGGTGTCCGTTCAAGCGCACATCCACATTATCCGGAGACTTAGTGGTAAGATACTCCTCTATGCTTCGATCTTCAGCACACAGAGTCTCCTTCCTGTTGCATTATTTCAAATTTCTATCTATTTCATTTCATACAGTAGTTGTAGTAGTTTGTATAATCTGCTCGATCGCTCGTGCACTTGTGGGTTTGGGGATGTTCTAGTAGATGATTATGGTTGTTGCCTAATAATATTTCCATCTCATTTTTATATTTTATTCATGCTTTATATCACCATGTGTTTCTATACTTGGATTCTTTATTAAATAAAATTCATGATTTAAAAAGTATTAAAATGAGCAACTAAATACATAGTTCACTATTAACTCGTCTAACGGCAACGTTGGACGCCATCACGGCCTATAATGGGAATTGGTTCGTGACATAGGCCATCTAATTAGTGTAACCTTTTAATAACTTCCTCGCCTCCAAGATACCAAATTCTATTCAAACCATTCACTAGAAGTTAATGGAAAGGGAATGTAAGGGTGTGGGACTGGATGCAACATCAGTCCCACATGCCCAATGTAAGGGCTATAAAACACTTAAGACGATTAGATATATATAAAAGCACAGGAATGATCAAACTGAAATAATTCTGCAAGTATTTCCAAGATGTAACACTTTTAAATACTAATACATTATATGTTTTTCAGGATACACATAACACAGACACATTTGCATCTCTCACCTCATCTAACCACCATGTCAAAGGATCAAACCATCGAGGATTGCTAACCTTGAGGGATCACTCGCCCACGCCCTTTGTTGTTAACGATGATGAAGGTGGAGATCAAGAGTGGGCTAGTTGGTTTTTCCGAGTTAGGACGACCGATATCATTCTTGTGGAGTTTTTGCCATTCCCCGAAGGGTGGAATTATGCACGTAAGTGAGGAGCTTTGCCGATCGTTGAAATTTTGTTCATGGCGAAAATCGGCCAAGTAATCAGTATTATTCCCTTTGTTGCAGCAACTTCGTGGACGCTGATCCTAGTTCATGATTTGCCCGGCTGGGTACGGAGGCTAGTGACCCGCTCATCGTGTGACGAACGTAGGTAGCGAGTTATGTCTCGCATCAGGTGGGAAGTGGACCATCAAGGTATGTGCGTATGTTGTTTTTCTTCTGCCAATATGTACTCGAGGCGGCATTTTTCCATCTCATTTATTTTGGATTCCTTGTTTTTGTAGTTATCGGGCAGTTCCTCGGGGTGAGGCAGTGATTTCCTGGAGAAGAGATAGAGTCATCGCTTTTGAGTTGAGAGACGGTAGCAGCAAAAGGGTGCAGGACCCATCATTCAAAGGAGCTTCTAGCGGCAATGGCCAGGCTCGTGTTTCTATAGACGGGGCATCACACGGGTTGGCTATCCTCGGGATGCCCGTTTCCAGGCAAGTGGCTCTGTCGAGTGAGCATGTTATGCCCGGAGTCGGTTCTTTCGAGGTTGCAGGAGCGGTACTATCAGGAGTGTGTTCTAATTTGGAGGAAACCTGCCATTTTCACTTCGCGGTGAGTTCGCGCATAATTCTCTCATACCCCGCTTTCTCCTCTTATTGAATTTTTCCTGCGCAAGCCTGTGATAGGCTTAAGTCTGAGTTGCTTTGTCAAAAGGCCAAGGTCCAAAGGGTTATGGATGAGGGAGAATCCCTTAGGCTCCTTTTCAAGGAGAAAGAAGTTGAGTTGCAGCATTGGCGATATGAGGCGTATCGGAGCTCGAACTGTGAGAGCTATTTGATGGAGCATGTAATTTCCTGCAGTGCGTTCTTTGCTTCTTTTTAATTTTTAATGCTAACTTCTTCTTACCGTATTATCTACATAAAAAGATAGAGGCCTTAGAGTACCTTAAAGGTGATACGAATTGTGTCAGGGCAGCTTTCGAGGAACTAAGAGGCCAAGTACGGGCTCAAGCCTTAGAGGAGATGAGTGCCTCAGCCAAGATTCCTGCCTTCGAGGCCCAACTCAACTTGCCCCGAAATAATTCCAAGGTTCAAGCAGATATGATCGAGAAACTGGAGTCTGACCTCTCGAAGGTCAAGGCCGAGATAATTGATGTCCGGGCAGAAGCGGCGCTGAGCCGAACTAGGGCGGATCGTGAGATGGCAATTTACATAAAGGAGGCTGCTGATGCTCAATCTGAGTTAAGCCAAGACCTTGATCATGAGAAGAGGATCGAGGAATATTTTCGTTGCCGATCCCGGAGAGAAGTGTTCGAGAAAGTTGGAGCGAGAGGCTTTATCCTCTCGGAGGAATTGGCTCAAGAAAGGGAGGACGAGTGCGACGCTCAGTCACTCCTTATGGGCATTGCAGAGGGCAATCTTGACGGGTTATAGCCCTTCAGCACAAAATATAGATCATACTATTTTGTAGCTTGGTTTTCGGCACGCGCAAGGTGTGCCCGTAGGTGGAGAATGTTTTTGTCTTATGTAATGTAAGAAGAATTTTAAAGCATTATTTCTTTTGTAACTTTTATTTTGCCGTTGCTTTTGATCGTGTAGACCAGTTTGTGGGATCGATCCCTAAGTCGTGCTACAACTCGAACTCTGATTAGCCTTCCCGCTTTTTCCATCTACATAGGCGGAGGGTGATAACCCTTTGTGCTCCTGGACCGAAGTAATTTTGTGGGCGCGCATCCTGTAGATTTACCTAGGCTGTTGATAACATTTTTTCGGGTCATGCCTTTAGACATTTTGTGGTCGAATTGCCCTCAGGTTCAGTCTTTGAGTCGGGATCCTAACTCGAGCTTATTTTACCCTCGAGCCCGTCTAGGTTGGTGATAATGACATTCATTCTCTGCCCTTAGGCGTTTGGCAATTTATTTGGTTCAATCTCCGAGCCGTGATGTGGTTCGAGCTGTAATCGATCCTTAAACCTCATCTGAGTTTTTGGTCAGTGTGGCCTTCCTGCTACTTGTTCGTCGAGACCCTTTAGTATGAGGCCTGGAGGCATGCTTAGCCGATGATAATGGCACTAACGCTGTTTAGTCATAGAGATCTTTTGATATGGGGCCCGGAGGCTTTGCTTAACCGGCGACAAATGCACTTATGTTGTTTGGTCGTAAATACCTTTCGATATGGGGCCCGGAGGCTTTGGTTAGTTTAACTATTTTGGATCCGGTCTCCGAATCGGGTTACGATTCGAGTTCACTTTAATCCTCAAGTTGTCAATTTTCGAGCTGATGACCGTAGAGACCTTTCGGTGTGAGGCCCAGAGGCTTTGCTTAGCCGGTAAAAATGGCACTTACGCTATTTTATGTGAGGCCCGGAGGCTTTTTGTAGGCTTTATTTCCTCTCTTTAAGGTCTTATTAATTATTTTTCCTGACCCGTCTTCGGTTCTAAAAGAACCTCGATTTCAAGTCATAGTCGGCGATGTTTTGAGCACCTCGGAAGGTTCAAAGCCTATAGGTCAAGTAGATCGATGCTTTTGAAATTTTAGAGTCGACATGGTCAGGACTCATTTTTTTGCCTGTTGAGGGAAGCTTGTGTTTAACCAGTTCTTTCCAAAGTAGATTCAAAGGATTTTTTAGCAACAGTCGGGCATCCCCGAGTCGCATTTTTTGGTCTGTAGCAGCCGTTTCGACCAGTGTCGTGTGCGTTTGGTTGGGGCCATATTTTATCCCGAGAAGAAATTTTAGGTGTCTACACCGAGGGTATGCCCTTTAGTGATTCTTACAAATACGATGTATAGCCTAAACTGCAAGATTTTTCATGCCTGTTGAGGTCTTACAGTTTATGGAGAATAGATCTTATTCTGTTGAGGTTGCCCGTTAGCGTCTTACAATTTTGGATTTTCCAATGCGTGGCGATTGGCGATAGTCTCTAAGTCATCGAGTCTGCTTGAAGATATCTTCTCGTGAGCTTGGAGCTCTTTTTCGGTGGCTTGGTGAGCCCGGAGTTCCGACCCTGGGGTCGCGCAAGTTGACAAATTGCTCATGTTGAGGCTCTGAATGTACCGTATCATTTTAGGCCTGAATACCGCCTTTTGTAGACTTGGGGCCATATCATGAGGGCTTTGAGAGCCCGAAACTCGGGCCCTGGGGTCGTGGGGGTGCTGAATTGTTTAAGTCTCCGAGCGTTTTGGGACACATCTGACAAAGAGGTTTTTTGCTGAGGATAAGCCGAAATATTTTTCTTCGTGGCGTCGAATGCTTAGAAAATATTCTTTATTGCTTGGCGAAACTATAAGTTGTAAATATATGTTGTCCTATTGCTATGAGTCTGGTCCACATGGGTGTGACTTTCCTGATTATCCGATATTCTTGTATGATTCCATATTAGAAAATAGATAGAGAGATCATGGACTTGTTGGGTCCCTTCCTTGGGGGCATGCAGTTCTGCTAATAATCTTGTTGGAGGAACCTTCTTCCTGATAGAAACCCGATCGAGGAAAGAAACCTCGGCGGCCCCGTGGTGGCCGTGGATCCTCGAGCGAGATCCAGAGCTACTGAATGACTTGGCTGGCTGGCTGCGTACATATTAACAACATGAAATGAAAAGGAAATGATAAAAGGATGTTGTGTTCCTGGGAGTAGGCCCCACAGCAGTCGTATTTCTCGTCCAGCCAGGCCTGGGCAAGGATATAATTGTCCTTACCTTTTGACCTTATTCGAGGAAAACACCGATCATGGTCGTAAGGTGAGGAATCTATTCTTGTCTATTGTAGCCAGATGCTTTGACTCCGTGTATGTTACGGAGTTTCACACCCTTGGAGGAGTAGGGCCGGAAATGCATCCCGGGTGATGTATTCGCCATTGTCTACACAAAGCGTCTCCACCCTGCATCACTCGACATATTAGCCCGAGCTCGGGCGGGTGGCACAAGGGGGGCGATTTGATCGTTGCGGCAATCGCCATTGGGGACATATTAGCAATCCGTCCCGAGAGTGACGTTTGTCTGGGTTAACCTATCGGCTTTGTCCCGATATCGTCGATATAACTTTAACTTATACACCTGTAATCACAACCGTATGTTTTATTTGAAATAAGCTTGAACGAAAGAAGGGATTACCAATACGTTAATATGATGCCTCGATATCCTTTTCCTCGAGCGAGAGGTATCCTCGGGGAATATTCCCTGTGTCCATCCTTTTCTGGTGATGAGCACTTGCATTCTACGTTCTACGGATCTTAGCGTGGTGCCTCCATCCTTTAACTGTTGTAGCGATATGCCGCAGCTTGCCAGCTCTACTTTGTTCGATTTTCCCTTGTCCATGGAGCTGGATCCGGGTTCGTTTTCTTGGTGATGCTTTGTGGTCACCTTCGTTGGCTGGCATAGTTGTTACTCTCTTGGGTTTGTAACTTCGAGCATTTCGTGATTCTCGTGGTGGGCCGCAGTTTCCTCGGAGGGGTTTTGGTCAAATAGATCGGAGCCACCTGAAGTTCCCGGCTTCACCTACCGTGACCACTATGCTTGGAACTGCAACGTTGAAGTCGAGCTCTATCGGGCGAGGTTTCCTTGCCGGTTGCATTTTGTTGAATCTGGTACCATTGGGGGTTCCTCAAAGGTGTCGTCTTAGGCCTACCACCTTGTTGTTGTGAGATGGGTTGTGCCTCCGATCGTTTCTTCTGTTCGTGCCATGTGGATGATGGCTCCGTTCGCTTAGTGTCAGCTTTTATTTTGGGGATCTTCCCAGATACGCCGATCCAACGGGGGTTTCTTGAGGGTTGTCTGCGGCTCTAACTTGAGTCTGGTATCAGTTGTTGGTATATGACCAATCCTTGCCCGGATATTCGACTAAGCTTTGCTCGAATTTCTCCGAAGCTGCTGGGTATGCTTGGTTTGGGTTTTGGGCGAAGGCCTGTGCCACCCCACAATTTGGGACCGGGTGTGGTCTCATTTGTCTTGTTGGATAGCAGGGCGCGGCTTCCTGTGATATTTTATTTCTTCTTCTTATTCTTTCGGACTTCGGTGCATTAAGCCTTTTTGGAATTATTTTGATGGCATTGGCATGTGCTTCCACAGATCACGCTAGTACAGTGAGCGGGTCCCCAAGATTAGATGTCGAACAATGGTGTCGCTTCGTAGTTTCTTTTTGGGGAATTTCTTCAAATTTCTTCATCGGGATGGCCCAAGTTCTCCATTTTGGGGGTCGTCATTCCCTAACGCGCATGCGTGAGTGGTGATGTACCTGTGAGGACTTGGGTTATATATTCCCAGGTAATTTTGTTGTTTATGACTTCCGCAAAATGAGTCCTGAGATCGTATCTCCGAGAGAAGGTTGCTGTAGGAGTCTCCACGAGCGTGAGTCAATATTTTCGATAATGTCCTCTAGCATCCTTATTGTTACAATATAGGTCGTTGGTTCGTCGTAGCACGATAACTTGGATAATGGCTTGAAGCGAGTAGATATTTTGGGTGCTACTGTGCCAAGAGTCTCCGGCCGGCTCTGCAGCTGAGAGATAGCCAAACGTTGTTCATGCAACATTTCAAAAATAACACGAAGATAAACTTCCCGTTCTACCAGGGCAAGGATTTTTTGGATTTCCTGTTGGTTAGTGTGTTGCGTGCCGCCATTGGAGTGCAAGACTTCATTGCCCCGTTGTGCAGCACACGAATCTGTGTCCGCTCGAACCGATCTAGATGCGTTATCAGGGTCCTGCGGTGTCGCGCCAGCCGTTAGGATGGACACATTGTTTTCCTTGCAATTTTTGGGGTTATCATCCTCGATTTCCCTTATCGAGCAGATCATTAAGCTGAAATTGAAAGGTCTTGGGCAAGAAAAAGTGTGAGAGATATCGTGTGTTTGAGTGACGAAACTAGTAAGAAAATAATCACTATTATTTTTAGCCCCACGGTGGGCGCCAAACTATTTACCGTGAAAATGATAACAACAATTAAATTTATAAATGGGATTCTAAAAATACGTGATCTATTCCCGATCTAGTGTGTAAGGGCGATTAGTGATAAACATGGTGTAAAATAATAAAGATCGAGTCAGTCAAAAATGTTAATCGAACCAGTAAGGGGACATTCACGGGATTAGAGCGAACCAGTAGATACCTCGGGGGCAGGCCTCGAGCCTACATCGGGCCTTCGAGGGTAGTCGGGAAAGGGATAACATGTAAGAATATATATATACAAGGCTTTATACCGTCAATCTTGTGCTAAATGATGAAGAACAAAATAAGAACAATAAAATGCTAGAGCGACCTTAGCGTCGAAGAACACTGGTAACTTAGAGGAAAGAGATAGAGAGAGATATTATTGTTTATTGGAAAAGCGGAGCAACATCAGCTCCTTACAAGGTGGGGTGAGTCCCCTTTATATAGGAGAGGGGACTTGGTAAAAATACGTATATATCATTTATAGGAGTAGAACAATGGGACGACCTATCACATGTCATCTTTGTAGTTTACAGATAGACCGGCCCTATCAGGTGTAGCTATGTGCTTCGGAGACCCCTTCTCTTACCCTGACCTCGGGCCCTGCTTCCTTCGATTCGGACCTCGATGAGCCTTAGGCTGGGAACTCCATCGTGTTCTTCAACCCTCGGGGCCTCGGGGAAGGCTCCCAAAATTGTCTTGATAGCAAAAATCAAGTCTTCTGATTTTACCGCGTACATCCTTCGTCTTTGATCTGTATCATCTTTAGAGTTTTGTTTCTCTTTGTCACCTCCTATTGGTGTCACAACCCTAGTTCGCCCTACGTGAACCATCGTGACGGAACCTAGTCTCTACGACTAGGTAAGCCTAAATTGCGGAAGCAAACTAATTTGCAAAAAATAAAGAAATTTAAAACAGGAACAAGGTAAATAACAACGTTTAAAGGTGCCGCTCAGCATACAAAGGACTAAATCCTCTAATCCAATAAATAAATCCATGACCCAGAAACCCACGAATCACAAGCTACAAAATACTACATAGCTCTAACTCCAGAATGTCTAACAAGAACGGAAATACAGAAGGGCTAATACTAATCAGCAAGAATAGAAAGAGACTCCTCGATCTGCGGACACGGTAGATACACCTCAAAGTCGCTATAGCAGTCGCCTCGCCTCAGGGGTGGTAGGACTGAGTCAAAGTACCTGGATATGCACATGAAAACAGGTGCAGAAAAGGCATGAGTACACCACAACGGTACATAGTAAGTGCCAAGTATAACCTCGATTGAATAGTGACGAGGAAGGTGAGGGACCTACTGAGGTTTTTATCAAAGATATAGTTCGATAGTGTAGAACAGAATAGTATAACTAAGTATAGCAGTAAAAGAAACACAAGATATAAAGGACAACAACAATTATGCATAAACGACGTAAACACCGAAGGAAAATACAACTCAACTACAATAATATCAGTCGGGAATCTTCTAGGATACCGTCCTGATGTCCCAAATGTACACATCAAATATGTCACTCGAGATATTGTCCTGTAGTCCAGCTCATAGTACACGGGGATCTACCGGAATCTCGTTCCGTAGCCCCAAACATAAATACCTACTACTGGGGGGAATCTACCGGGTGCATTCCTGTAGTTCCATATAACTGTACATGGGGATCTACCGAAATTCCACGTCCGCAGTCTCAAATGTAAACAAACAAGGGGGAGCTACCGGAATTCCACATCCGTAGCACCAATGTAAATACACAACAGCAACAGGAGAAATGCTTAGAAATATCAAACTTCATATTAAGGCAACAAATAGTCTAGCCTAGCACGCTGCACATAGTTCAGGTAAAGTAGTGGAACTAATAAGGCAAGTAAATCACTTAGACATGCTTTCCAAAGCTAACACAGGCTTAAATAGTACAAGTAATAAAACAAGAAAGAGAACATACTAGTAATTATTTAATGAAAATCGGATTTCCAAAAATTAGCACAAGTACACACTCGTCTCTTGACGTACAAGGCATTTCGATTATCAAATATACCAAATCCTAAGGGAAAAGTCCCCTACACAAGGTTAGGCAAGCCACTTACCTCGAACAAGCTCAAAGAAACCTGAAACCACGTTTTTGCCGCGAGTAGTCAACTCCAAATGGCCCAAATATATTCAATTCAATTGCATAATGTAAATAACACTTCAAGTAACTGATTCTACAATTAAATTCTAAGCTAATACGCAAAATTAGGTAAAATGACCAAAATGCCCTCGGACCCACGCCTCGAAATTTGGTAAAATTTACATTTCTAGAACCTTCGCATTCTCACGAGTTCACTTATATCAAAATTATCCCAATCCGACATCAAAATCGTGATCCAAATTCAATTGTTAGGCTAAGAACCTTTTCTAACATTTGTCTAATTTTTCCACCCCAAATTTGAATTTAAAGGATAAATTTAAGCATAGATTCATGGAAAACAATAAAAAAAAACAAGTAAGAATTGCTTACCCAAAACACCCAGGTGAAAATTACTGTGAAAATCTCCTATCCAGTTCTCTCCCCTTTTATGCCCAGTTGTTCCGCTTCTGTGATCAAGGGACCGCACTTGTGGTCCCACTCCTACGTAGAATTGACCACATTTACAATAATCTCTAACGTCCCAAAAATCCACTTTTGCGACACATTTTTTGCACCTGCGACACCGCAGGTGCGGTATCCTTCTCGCACCTGCGGCTCCTGCTGGACTACCCCAATTCCACTTCTGCAGTTGAAATTCTACTTCTACGGCTCCGCAACTATGGAACCCAAACCATAGGTATGGTTATGACAGATACCAGCAATGAAAAATCTTCCTAAGTCCAAATTCAACTTCCGTAAGCACCCAAAACTCACCCGAGGCCCCAAAAACCTCAACCAAATTTGAAAACCAATCCTAAAACATCATTCAAACTAGTTCCAACCTTTGGAACGCTCAAAACAACACCAAAACACCAATTTAACCTCGGAACTCCAAAACTCTAGAAACAAGCTTTCGATCAATAAGTCTATCAAGCCTCACCCGAATGACCTATAATTTTGCACACATGTCACATTCAACATTACAGAGCTACTCTAACTTCTGGAATTTTATTCTGATACTCGGATCAAAATTTCACTATCGAACCAAAAAACTTCAAAATCCGATCTTTCGGCATTTCAAGCCTAAATTAGCTACGGACGACCAAAACATAATCCGAACATGCCCTTAAGAGTGAAATCACCTAACGTAGTTAACAAAACTATTGGATTTTCATTCCGAGGCTGTCTTCATACAGTTCCGACTACAGTCAGCTTTCTAACACTTAAGCTCTCATTTAGGGACTAAGTGTCTCAAAATTCTCCGAAACTCAAAATCGAACGTCCTGGTAAATCAAAATAGCATAAATAAACTTGGGGAAGTAGTTAATAGGGAATCTGGGCATTAATTCTTAAGATGACCGGCTGGGTGGTCACAATTGGAGGTTGAATTTCATACACCTCACCATTCCTCTCATCTTGTTCCTGCTGATACTTTGGCTTCCATTCCTGAACAACTCTCCTCCTTCTGCCTCTATTTCTTCTCTTAGGGGCTTTGAAATCAACAACTTCTTCTTGCTTACTTAGCTTCCAGGATTCAAAAACATCATGCCCAAAATGCACACATTCATTGTAGAATTTTGGCTTCCAATCGTATATAATTTGCTATTTTACACCATAGGGAGTCATAATTTTGACATTCTCTACCAATGGCTTTATTATGTCCACTTTCACCAGCACTCTTGCATAAGAGATTTTGTTCAATTTAGTTATGTACTTGACTATGTACATTAGCATACCAACAACATTGGCAACCTTGCTTAGTGCATCAGCGGTCCAATACCCAATCGATAAACTAGGAAAGTGAATCCACAGTGGAATAGTAGTGATACATTTAGGATCAAAATGGAAATATCTCTCCTAATTCTGTAAGATAAATGGCTTGTTATGATAGGTATATGGCCCAGATTGAACAACTGTATCTCTATCCTCCACAGTTGTGAATCAAAAAATATAATAGCAATCATGGTAATATAGAATTTGTGGCTTAGATACAAATCCCATACTGTTTCTATATAACTCACCACAGATTTTTCATACGGAGTATCTCCCAATACATAACCAATTAGAGCAGTTTCCAAATATTCCTTCAACTTACTCATATTATCTTCCTCTATTTGGATAACCACTTTGCCATCCCTGTGACTTGGTGGAACACATTCCAATCTCATCCCTATCTGAGAGCTTCAATTTTGTTGTCAATGTTCCTTTGCATGTACTGTCTTCTACACCCCTATCTCTGCATTTTCTGCAAGATCTAGATATGGAATTGGCTTTGAAGATCCAGCCTCCGAGAATTGTAGTCGTTTCAGACTCGTTGGCAGTTGATCCTGACACTTCTGAGCTTCCTTTGTTAGATTCTCAAATTTATTGTTACATTGGTTAATGTTCCTCTCTTCCGTTACATTTAGCTCACTTTCCTCAACAATTGGTTGAAACCTAGCTGGTAATAAACTTGCAAATATTAGCGGTGTTTTAGCAGCGGTCGCCGGAGCTGCTTGTTTGCGTCTCCTAGCAATCAGTGGTGTACATTAGCCTGCCTTGTCTTATGCTCAAAACATTCTTGGATAGTTACAACTTGTATGGATGTTACTCTAGTTATACAATAGGGATTCAATTGGACCCCATTATACCATATGTGTAGCTGTCATGACCTAAAGTCCAACTAACCATAATGGCGTCAAACCCAACCCGCTAAATAAGCTAACTAACAACTATCCAATTCTAATAAAATTAATAAAATAATTAAATAGAGAAGTTAGCTGAATCTTATACGTTCCTCAAGGACTGGTAGTACAAATCATGAGTTTCTAAGAATAGAATTTACAAAGTTGGTATGAAACAAATACATCATCTGTTCAAAAGTACGTAAACAGAGTTTTATGAATCTAAGGCAATCAAGAACAAGAGGCAGCTGCAACCGGAATGCAGGTATTTCTTCAAGTCCTGTTCCCGTCGAACATAACAACATCATTAGTAAACATCTGTATGTAAGGTGCAGAAGTGTAGTATGAGTACAACCGACCCCATGTATTCAATAAGTAACAACCCTAACCTTAGGTTGAAAGTATTGACGAGCTGGAACAAGATCGGGTCCAACACCAATAGCCAACAATAGTTCATAACAACTTAAAGCAAGTAATAAAAGAATTAACTCGGAATTTAAAATGAACAGTTTATTCAGCCTCCGAAAATAGTTTTGGTTTTCAAGTATTTCAGTGAAAACCCAAATCCTTTATTGAAATTGTCGAAAATATGAGTATTTTGAAAACTGTAATTTTTTTCTCAAAAACCTCAACAGGTAATTGTGTTATTTTCAAATAGCATGATAAAAGTACATCTATATGCATACATGTCACGATACAGGTAAAATATTGAATGTCACAAAAATCGGATAGCAGAAGGAAATGCTTCTCTATGCATGTTCTTAAGTACGCATTTTCACACCTCCTTTTTACCGAATTACTACACCACTGGGAAGGGATATAATAAAGGAAGGAGTTTTTCCACTTAAAGGACAGTCGGAACGGGATTTGTTATTTTTATTTCAGAGTCGCCACTTGGGAGATTAATGGTGTCCCAAGTCACCGATTGAATCCCGAACCGAGAAAATATGACTCTGTTAACAGTCCGCGAACCAGAAATCCGAATAAGGAATTTTGTTAACTCGGGAGAAGATGTTAGGCACTCCCGAATTCCGTGGTTCTAGCACGGTCGCTCAACTGTTGTATTTGTTTTTATCTGATTTCTATATATTCCATTTTTATGTGCATTTATTAATAATCCATTTTATTATTGAATTTTACAAGAATTGCAACATCGTGAAAATGTATTTCAGACCACACCGTACCAGTACGCCTGTGGCCTTTAACACATTTCGACTTCGTTGAGATTTGGATTTGGGTCACATAAATGTGCACCCCGTACTTAAGAAAGTATACTATCATAAATTGCGCCTAAAGCATCTACGTATATGTTAACTTTGGGAAAGACCGTGAACTTCGCTAAACGATCCTTCCAAGTCTAAAATTTTTACAAGAAATTATTGAGGGCCCCACAATTGTAGATTTGACGCGGCGAGGCTCATCTCGATTTTTATTAAAGGCCAATCCTAAGGTAACTATATTCTCTACTTGTTTTTGTCCTAAAAAAATGAAAAAAATCTAATTAATTTCATTATTCAAATGCTTTATTTACTATTCATCCGATTTCGGAAAATTTTGGCCTCTAATTGAACAGAATATAATCTGAACTTTAAGCCCAAACCTAAGCCAACCTTTAAGAAAACGTGAAATGAGTTACAAGCCATTTAAACCTACTTTCATGCAACTGGGCCAAGTTGAGCCCAGATTTGTAGTTTAATTAGCCTACATACTATTGATAATCAATTTCCCAGCGTTAACGATCTAACTCAGAGAAACAAAACATAAGCTGAAATTTACTTGTCAATCTAATAGCAACAGACTAGTGAATCAATTAATCAGCTGTTTGGATTTTCATTTTTTAAGGACAAACTATCGACAAAACAGGATTTACATACTCATCTCTACAATTAGCTACTACTTGAGCCGTGAACATGATACTACTAATTCCTAGTCTCGATTAAACTCTTATTATTGTGTTCCAAATTTTCGAACTAACAGTTAATAATACGACTCTGAACTTTAGAATCGGAACAAACTAATACTACACGATATAGAATTTACAAGCTCTTAAGCGAATATTAAGTTAGTTTAACAATCCACTAGTTAACAGGTTTCAAATACAATTACTTAACTATGACAAACTAAAATTATTGTAAAGGTAAACAGTCCGAGTCTATAGTATAGTCACATATTTCAATTAATCCTAATTGAATACACACATTCCTAACTAGATTCTACATTTATCAGATAAAACTAAACAGAAGCAAATATTCATCAAACGAACAACTTCATTTCTTCATTTCATCATTACAACTTCACAATCATTATGGAATGAGAAGATATACCTTGAAATAAGATGAAAATCAATGAGAATCTACTTGAAATCACAGAAAAACAGGATCAGCAATGGCAGTTTAACAGCAAATTGATTCACAGCTTCAATACCAGCAGAATTAGGTCCAGCAAATAGTAGATCAAAACCATAGGAACAATAAACCACTAGAAAACCAATACTTGATGATATTGTTCAAATTTCTATCGCAATGAACAATCAGATCAATATAACCTTCAAATTACCCTAAGAATCAATGTAACAGTAGTAGTTTTTAACTGTTTTTGATATTTTTGGGAGTTTTGAGTTAGAAACTTCTGAGAATTTACATTGAAAGTAGCAGAGAACCCTTAGGTAGATTTCAGATTTTTTCAAACCTCCAAAAACTTGTTCAAGGAGGCCATGTGAGGCCTATTTATAGAACAAAAGGGAAGGAAATTTGATTTTTTAATTTATCAAACAGTCCCACTTTTTATTTCAGATGTAACCTTAATACTTTCTAATTAATCGACTCTAAGCCTTTGTTAATACAGAATCTCTCCTTTCCTCCCCTCCTAGAATGTTCTATGCCATTGCTCTTACTTTTTTACCCCTACTTCTA